>JADNYV010000044.1:0-261592 GCA_015501055.1 Mucidula mucida
GGGGCGAAAAAGTAATGACAAGCTTAAAAAGCATTGTGGTCCCGCGGTCCTCTCTTTTCCTTCAAGACGATGGTGGCACAGCGCCTGATTCCTTCCTCTCCTCGCATGGTGGACGCAGCGCGGAGCGACAGGAGCGCTGGGATAAGTACGCTGCAATGGCAACCATTGCGCGGAAGACCGCCAATGTGGCGCTGCGCTTATAGAAGCATTTTCGTGATCTGCCGCCTGCACAGGCGCTGATAATCTACAAGGCCAAGCCATCTCACTTGCGCCTCAGAAATTGCAATTGATGTAGGATCAGCGAACTTAACGCTGTTGAAGGCAGTTGAGGTTTATTTCCTGCGGCACAATCTATATGTTCACCACCGTTCAAAGATTGAAATCCTGTATTCAGATACAGGGATTGCACCTCTCTGCTTTATGCGCATCATCAGGCTAATGCTAGTTGTATGGAGTCTCTACCCAGTGTTGAAGGGGCGGGCGACGACGCCCATAGAATGGTGGCATATGGTGATGGAACCAATCCAAATCAATTAGGGAGAAGGTGGGTTCGGTACCGTAGCATGTGTAGTAGTGTAGCACGGACCGTGCTGTGTGCTGTAAGGGCTAGATGCAGGTTAAAATCTATCAATCTATCTATCCAATCGCCGTGTGCACTGCAGATCAACACTGTCGACGGAAGAATGGATTTTCGGCAGTGCGGGTACGCAGCGCAGCTACACAGCTCGGGCTGTTCTATGCCGTCTTATTCTCACCACTACCGATGTATTCTGTTGATAGCTATGCAGCAGTACATGTCAGGGAACTTTATCTTCTCTTCGCGCATTTCAGGAGCATTCTTCCACTAACCGGTAGGAGAACCTTCTCTGAAACCAAACCAGCGCGGAATCGATACCACACAAAAGGCACCGCCATAGCGATCGCAATAGAGACGGTAACGCGGTTGAGGATCCTTCTCTTAATCATTGTTCGTATCAGAAATGTTGACAATTGAAAGTGGGGATGAGCGCCTAACTGAGACACTTAGATTAGGCGCGCTGAGAAACAGCGCGGTACGCATACGTTTATGCGAGTTTCATGCGAATAAGAGTCAAGACACACGAATTCGATCTCGGACTCGCCGTTGGATATCGTAATAAGAGGCGTCCGACTCTGTGACGCGTATGTGGACAGCCAAGGAAATGCACGGCGCCAATACATATCAGAATCCAAGACGATAGATGTTCCCCCCCAGATCGGGGTTAGCGGCGGGCTCGAAACCGAGAATAAGACCGTCGGGCTGGACAAAGCGCGGTGGATGTTGGTGGCGCTGACACTTCGAACCTGCGTTGGTTCCAGGAATCACGAGGAACTATAGCTAAAGTTAAGCTCCGTCGGTTGAACACTATGTTTCAAAAGAGAGATTGATTGTAAGGCAAAGATAACAAGAGTAGTAACAGAAATGTTAAGTTGGAAACTGAAAAGATGGTTAGATAACACTGGGCGTTCGGTCATCACGCTCACCTGTCGAAAATCTCGCATTCACAAACCGAGTGGAGAAGGCTCGCATGGAAACGGTGAAAGAACCGCAGTCATCGAGGCGTACATGGGGTCCCCACGATACGGCTCCAACGTGTCAGAAGCCCTTGCTCGCGAGCCACTCCATAACGCTATCCTTGCAGCGTCCGCCCTGAATGACCACATGTCTATTGCGCACTGTGCTAATTTTTGCTGAGGATTCGGGAAAGAGGGTGGTTGTCAGGTCATTAACCAGGTCCTAGCGGAGCCATTTTAATTCATGTAAGGAGTAGAAAATGAATGGGCGGGCCCACCGCAACATTGCCGTCGACGTTTCGGATGTAAACGAGATAGCGCGAGCCCGCGTTGCGCACGTCGGAATAGACGGGCAGGGAACCACGGGAGTTTCTGGCGACGTGGTACAGCAATTGCGGTCGCAGCATCAAATCAAAACGCCTTCTGTTGCAATTCTGGTGGCCGAGAAAAGGCAAGTGACGTGTGACGTAAAATTTGAGATGGAAATCCATATTTGGAACGTCCATATAAATTGACACCCTCCACACGCTACGGAATGTTTAAGCCCCCACGACCGCTCCTCTTCTTCCCTCACTCAGTATGAACATGAACATGATGTGCTGGTCGCAGGCCCCCGCGCCCTTCTTCAACTACTCGCGTCCTGGTAATGTTCCTTTCATAGACGCCACTGTTGTCCATCTCATCGTGTATACAGCCGTGACATACGTTGTCTGCACCGCGCCACTCGTCGCACCAAAGCCGCTCCCGTACCACTCCCCCACATTCCTCCAATTCACCCACCTCCCCGAGCTGGATCAGGATCTCTCCCATCCCCCGTACACATACAGGGAACCCGCCTCAAAGGCCATCCGCACCACGATCAAGAAATCCCGTGCCGTGCCTTATCCCCATCCCGCATCCAGACCAAGAAAGGCTTCCGCATAAGCTTGCGTTCGCCATTACTCCGCACCACTTATCTTATTCATTTCGTCAGTACTCTTGTCCTTCCCATGTCCAATCGTGACAGCTAACACCCTGTCTGTCCATACAGTTGACGTCCCGTTATTGCATCAATCACACTCATCTGTACCATATCCCATCCCATTGCATTCGTACCGTATAACTGTTCTGATTCTTCATCACTTCCGCATCTCCTGGCATATCAATCACCTATAGCATCAATAGTTGTCAAGTATCTTGTTCCATGGAATCGAAGCTGCTTCCACCTCCGTCAACGAAAATAACGCGGAAGCCGAGCCTCCAAGATTATCCACACGATGCAAAGTATCCAGATTCCAGGACCCCGCGCGCCGAACCTGACCGAATCTTTTTGACCGACTAGCCTCCAACAGGTTCAAGGTTGGCACCTCTTAAACTACGATGACACCATCGAATCCGATCCACAACGCCCACTGAGTTCGTATCCGAGACAGGGTAATTAAACGCTTGGACCGAGTTTCGGGTAACATGTCTTTTCGCAACTCCTCAAAGAACATTGACAAGATCTGCAACAACCTAGAAATATCATTATCAACGGCGAAAAAGCGCTGAAATTACGAGCGACGGGTGCGACAGGCCGTCGGTTATTTCACTCCCATACAACATGCGCGCGGAAACGCATTCTTCAGAAAAAAACTCGCAGTTGATTTCCGAGCCTACGCCGTTGGATGCGGTGCTCGCAACTTGTATTGTATTCCTCGTACACATGGGCGTGAGTAGGATCTCGGGGTGGTGTGAGCCATTGATCGAAGTGTATACGGATGTGAACACCCATACAAATTATGATGATTCTCCTTTCTGCGCAATGTCACGTAGACAATGCAGTGCGAGCGCCGAGGATAACATTTGGGCGGTGCGACTCGACGGCGCGGATAAGAATCATGCCAGAAGAGAATCCAAGAACGCCGGGAGGACCTTGGGCTAGCATCAGGAACATGTCACGAAAATCATCGGTCTGTACTTAAGTCTTACGCCTGGTCGCACCGCAGTTTCTTTGTTGCTGAATAGGTGGATCTGCTGATCGTTCAGCCCGAGATCTTCCAGTATTCGTCCTACATGCGCCAGCGCCTCGCCCACACCGCTCCGTCGCTAGTGCTTTTGACACATGTCGGCGCCGCCGGAGCGTTTCAAAGCGCCAGGCAAAGGTATTCTTGATTCAACGGGATTTACGCCAGCGTAGAGTCGCCAAGTAACTCGAAGCCGAAACGACATACAAGGGGAATGCTCCGCTGAATGTGGGAGTACGAAGGATGCACTCCGTCAACAAAATTCGCCAGAAACGTCCAGACGTCGATAACGGGCACTGTGGTATGGGAATCATCGTTAAATTCCCTATCGCGTGCAGGGTGTACATCATATGAGATACACCATTTCCGACCTTGCAGGCACTGGGCTTAGTGAATGTGTCACGCCAGGCGCGTCCTGTCGAGAATCCTCCGGTGAAACGTCCGTGTTAATGGATAGCTGCTCCACTAGCTCGAGTTTGACGGAAAAATCACGTATATCTGCAGGAATGAACATGCCACCACTTTGAAAGAAGGTGAGATAAGTACTAGATATAGCAAGTTGGCCGATCATTACACCAACGGATTCTAATGATGACACGACGCGAGGATAGTCGAAAGTGTAGAAGCCGTCAACTTTGCATCTTACACGTCGACTGTAGAAGCACAAGCGAAAGAGAGTGAGAACGGCAGAAGCATCTTGCATGTTCTGTATCGATGCCTGTACGATGATATTTAGGGAAAACTGCATTCCAGAAGACCTGACATCAAATACAAACTGACCTAGAACAGTATTTCGCAGGTTGTTGACGCATATAGACGGCATTTTCTCGGGTACATTCAGGTGAACAGACGGATCGTCAGCATTGAGTATTTCGCGACCATTTGGTAAAACCGGCCTTGCGCGCGTTACAAAACTCGAAATGTTATGCACATCGCTTTCGCGGTGCCATTCGTCAGGACTGGAGGGTGTCCACATAGAGTCCGCGTGCACATCTCATTCCAGATGTTTGGAACTTGTACGCGACTGCGCAGAAGGATGTCGGATAATAACCTCGGTATATGTTTGAGAAACAACTGGGTCGCAGAGTGGGTAGGAGCGATTGCGCAGCAAACGCGGCCACATCAGGCAAGTCGAAGATTGACACTGACGGAACCAGAGTTGACAGCTATCTGCCAAAGCGTCAGTCATCAATAGATGCCGTGCAAAGCTGAACAAACCAATTCGGATAGGGCTGCCTTCGATAAGGATTACCGTCCCAATCGAAGTCCCATTCATTCAGGTTGGAGTCGTGAGTTACGTGACACCAATTCGTGCTAATTGCTTTGCAAAACAGCTACTATAGCAGTGTTTTCTCCAAGCTAATCCTAACGAGTTGAGGGTAAGACGGAAAGCGCGGTCGGACCGGAGTATGAGTGATTATCACATCAGTCACAACGCTAATGTCACGCCCGACTTCAACATTTCTTTGTGCTTCCACCACTAGCCACACACTAGCCTTTGCATACCTGGCGCGACGCATTATCTCTTCAATTGATATATCGTTGAATTTACCAAATCTACGCGTCTCCAATGAGTACCCATGAATTGTGGATATGTGCTCCCGAAGCGATGGTGGAAGGGCCACAATGCATAAGTTTCGAGGTACGCCACGGCGATGTTACCTTGCATCGATTTTTAATCAAATTTATCTGTTTCTTCATAATTTTGCTCTTGAAGGAACTTCGTGTCGCCGATTACTTGAAAGCATATACAGCCACAGGTCGCCCGCCAGTCCCACCGCCAGCTCTCCCCGCCAATGCCGCTGCACGTGCTGCTCTCCACCTCCCTCCTCTGTTCGCACCGACTTCTCGCCTCAAGGAGAATGACGACGAGGATTTACAGCTGTATGAGCCTACCAGGAACGGGGAGGAAATCTTCCAATCTATTGTGGCGCATGAGAAGTGGAAGCAATGGTCCTTCGAGGTCAGTTCGCTCAGACGTTTCCAAGTCGGCTTATGTATCGAGCGAGTTTAGGAATTACGCCTCAATGCATACGTTAAAGGCGTCAAGACACTCCCGCCAGGTTACGTCATCCCTCCTGCAGTAACTGGCGCGACAGTGCCTCCTCCAATCAAGGCCGGACTGGGACCTAGTCTGGGTATTTCCACGGGAGGAGAGCAGTTGCAGAGTATATCGAGCCAGGCGGACAAACAGGATCACAGCCTTGAGGTAAACGCTACTAGCTTTGATCGGAATCTGATTCTAAATGAATCGTTGTAGGAACATCGTGTTGCATACCTCTTCGCTAAAAGAGATCTTACTTCAGCAGAAATAACAGCGATGCAAGCTAATAATCCATTGGTCGCACCACGACCGCCTGCCGCAGCGCCTGCTCCCCCGAGCTTGGGCTTATTTAGCTCCCCGGGAGCTTCATCCTCATCCTCGACCTCGCCTTGGACTCCTCGGCCAGCGGCCTTTCGACCTTTCTAAATTCGCAGATCTTCTTGGATAACATACCCGCCGGCATCTATATTCAAACATTATAACTGTACATTCTTCTCTCCTACTCTGCCTACATTCGGAAGTCTATTCTCCCTAAAATCAACTCCGCCATCAGCGACACATCCTCTTCCTCTGGCTCAGATGTGTCTTCGTCGTCAAATTCCCGCATTGGGAATAGGTTGTCCAGCGCCAGAGGTTCTTCCTCGCGCATGGGCCCCGTTACGGGATACCTGGATGGTATGGTGGCTTCGTCGTGGAAGCCAAAGTACAGCCTGTCCCTTTCATTCGATATTGACACGTCCGGACTGGACATGCCGTGGCCTTTGCGCCGTGAAGGAGGTGAGGGGCGTAATGGAGAGAGGCCGTCCATTTCCTCCAACGATTCTTCCTCCGCCTCCATATTATCCGACGATCCCCTGCCAATCCTACCCCTCGCGGTGAACAATGAACGCAAATTCATTTTGGACATCCGCGGAAACGAATCTGAGAGCGACCTGGCGTGTGATGTGGGCTGAGGATTGGATACGGACGCGCTCCTTGCCAGTCTGGAGGAGAGGTTGGATGATGAGGATTTGGGCGAGTGACGGAGGCTCAGCGACAGCGTGCGTTTGAAGTGTTGGGCGAGTGTGGGTAATGAGTTCGAGCGGGATGGGAGGAAGGACCGGAATTTATCAACGTCCTTAGCGGCGGCTTTCGATGATACAACTGCCGAGCCAGACGATGATTGCTTGTTCATAGCTGGAGTTTTGATGTGGTTGATGAAGGCAGGCGTATGCATTGTCGATGGCGATATTACTTCGAGACCTGGGCTGGTTTATATGCGTCTAGGAGAGGGGCTTTCTGGCGGTATACTTCCGTTGGTAGAGGGGTGGTAGAATTGTCTCTCACCGCTTCTCTCGCGCGGTGGTTCACTTCTCTTGTTGATAATCCTCCGTGCCCGCGACGCGTGGAGGCTTGCGCGTAGGACTGCTTGAGGATTGCTGGTGGCTCGCGCTCCGCATTGCTTGAGAATAGCTGATGGCAGGTCGTTGGGAAGACGCGACGTGAAGTGTTCGCGCCTCACTTCATGTGCGTCATGCGATCGCAGCGCTCGGATAATGGAAATGAATGAGGGTATCATCTTGTGGAGGCTTCAGTGTGTCTCGATTAGGATCAGCGCTGCTATCTCGCCCTACAAAGCTTCATTCCGGTGCTATAACCTAAACCCCGCTTGGCTGGCTACGGCACTCTATTTGCCGGATTAGCGTTCTAATCCATCCACACACGTTTCTCATTCCGCGCTGACAGGGAAAATACTGGTGATTAGACCTTCTCTTCGGTTTCTACATGCGCACATCTTGAGGGTTATATCCTGGTGGGTAGAGAGTTTATAGTCTTCTAGTTCTAGAGATAATACATGGAGTCTCGGCATTTCATTTCACTGTGTTTGATCGTTTGCGTCACGGAAGAAGATACTAGCTCCCACTCTTTATCCACGCTTTATCGTCTGCGCTTCGTGAGTCATACATAAATCAAGGCCATTGTGCTCTATATGTATGGTGTGTTTCGAAAAAAAGAAGACAAGGAGTTGGAACACGCTGCAATATCCGAGGTGTCTCAACATCTTTCAACAGTGGGAGGTTGTATAAACCGCGATGAACCCATGATCGAGCTTTAGCCATGATGCTTTGGTGTACAAGTTCCTTCGTTGTGACCATTGACTTCGGTAAGCGCTTATCGCTCTTCATGTACCGCCATCTGCTCGACTGGACACGAGACAATCTATCCTTGGCCCTTGGCCCTTGTGCGCTGTTTCTAGCCAAAGAGTATCCCAATGTGACTGGAACGTCCCCTGAGACTTCTGATGACACACACTTATAGCTCAAACCTTTTTCGCTAGTGACATCCATTGTAGGGCTACTCGAGCTTCTCAACTGTCTCAACCGGGGTCTACATGTTTTATGTTACACAACGCTGCATCTCCTACAAAACGTCTGACTCTTTCGCGATGAGCCGTGTACACGTTTCCGACAACGTGTTCATGCCCTCATGTACTAGGCGGCTGCTGCGATTGAATACGTAGACGCCGCTCTGCTTCCGAAGATCGATGCCCTGTTCTCGAGCTTTCTTAGCTTTTACTTAAAGTGTATCGCTGGGGCCTTGGCCGTGGGACTCATCGTCGTTCTTCCTCCCGTCGTACTAAGTGCCTCTGCCATGTCATCCGCCTCATCCGAATCTTCATCGAGCGGTCGCCTGGGCAGCTGAAGCGCTCAGCTAATTACTTCGTGCGGGGTGGAGACCTCTACTTTCTGGTGCGCCGCCTATTTGATCATCTCAAACGTGTTTAGATCTAACGGGACGGCCAGGTCCAGGACGTTTACTATCGAGTTAATTCTGTGTTTTTCGACCGCGAATCGGTCATGTTCAAGAAGCTGTTCGATCAACCGACGAAGCCTGGAGAGGTTCGGCTGGGTTCATCTCTGAGCTCGGCAATCATGCTTGACGCGGTCAATGTGGAAGAGTTTGATCGTTTTCTTTGGGTCTTTTACAACCCGTGCGTAACATTTCGCTGTCGTATGAGAATTTCTTACCTGAGAAATCCATAGTCTTTACTCCGACTATTCGGACGCCACATTCGATGACTGGGCAGTCATATTACGTCTTGCACAGAGATGGAGATTTCCTCTCGTCAAGAAGCTTGCAGTCAGAGAGCTGCAGGCGATTAAGAACGTGGACCTAGTGGATCGCATCATATTGTACAAGCTGCACGATGTTGACCACGAATATCTATCACCGTTATACGTCAAGCTCTGCTCGCGCGACGAACCACTCACCCAGGTGGAATCGCAGAAGCTCGGGGTCGAGACTACCGTGCTCATCTTCCAGGCTCGTGAGCGCCTTCGATCGCGCGGGTCCGACGAATTGAAGAGTCCTCTTCCGGGCGATGTCGACCACAGCGATGTACTCAAAGTCGTCGCGGAGATTCTTGGAGACTCGGACGATGAATTTTCAGGTGGATCCATGGTTGTTTACTCCTCCTTTGCTTCCGTTTACTTACTCATTTTCCGCTCTTAGGGAGTTCCCATCATAAAGCCTCCCCCACCACGCAGCAGAAGAAAGCCGGTTCATCTGTCGGGGTTGGACGTCCCAAATACAACCGACTGGAGTAGGAAAGCAGTTTCGGAGAATGGGCATATGAGAAGGAAGCCCGTCGAGGGTAAGTTTTTGTTACTTTCTGACGTTGGATCATCTGAGAACGCTGATGCTAGATGCTTCGCCTGTTTCGCAGACTCTCGGGAGAAGGTGGACGCTGAGGTTGAAGAGAATATTGACGTCTACGAAGAAATAGGCCTGGTGCTGCACAAGAGGCGGGCATCCAGGAATTCGGGAGGCGCACACGTTGGCGACGTGAAGGACTGCGAGGCAGCAGGGACAGTTTTACGTTCAGATACCCCCAAACCACCTGGATCTTGGATTGCATAAGTCTCATATCATAATATCTTGTAGTTGTACGCATTGCTATTTATTTCCGGCCAATGACTTTGTTTGTATAGCTCGTGTGCAAACTTTGAGCAAGCTTTGCATCCGAAACCCCTGAAAATCAGATCTTGATAACAATGATCACATCTCAATTGCCATCATTCTTCCGTATGTCTCCGTGGAATTACAAACACCGTGCAGGGATATCATCCAAAGATGTTCTGCGCTTTCCAGCGGCATGACTGGAGGCATCCTCTTTACCTATCCTACCGATGCAATATCCGTCTAGGCGGTGCTTAAAGCATGGTACACATGAGGGTGCTAACTTGTAACACCACGCATCGGGCGCGCAGCGCGGATAATGGTTATAAAATGGGATGTCGATATGCTCAGTGCCGGGAGGGCATGTGTCGTACACGTGTAGTTAAGCGATTCTGGATTCAAAAAGCGTTGTTCTCAGCCCTGGTCACCCCAAAACCCTTTCCTCCCTTTTCCCATCTTTTGGCCAGCAGGGCAATATTCTCCTCGAAATGTCCAAGTCACACTCGTCCGACGGGGAGAGCTTCAAAGCTCTGAGGCATCACGACGAATATTATCTCACTGGTGGAGATCTTTTCTTCCTTGTAGGTTTCTCTTCTTGCTTCTGGTGCGCTTTATCGACGACGTTCTGTTCCAGGTACAACAATACCTTTTCCGTGTTCATAGATATTTTTTCGAGCGAGAGTCGACTTTTTTCAAAGGCGAGCTAACGACACCCGCTTCTCCTGGAGAATCCCGCCGAGGCACATCGGAAGGAAACGCTGTTGTTCTCGATGGTGTTTCCAGTCAAGAGTTCGCGAAGTTTTTATGGGTTTTCTATAATCCGTGAGCTTTCTAGAAATTATCACATTTTTCCCGTCTTCACGAGGTGTCCAGTAAATACTCGCTGTACCATGCCACACCAGAGGACTGGACGACCATTCTCATGCTTGCCCACCGATGGTCCTTCCCAGAGGTCAAGAAGCTCGCCATCCGGGAGCTCGAGAAACTCGAAATGGCCGACATCCAGCGTATTCACGTCTACCAGACCTACGACGTGAACAGAAGGCTTCTCGTCACTCGTTACGCTGCTCTCTGTGAACGCCTGGAGCCTCTGACCCTCGAGGAAGGTATCAAACTCGGGATGGCCACGTCGCTCATGATTGCTCGCGCACGAGAATGCGTCCGTTCACCCTCGGTCGGCGGTTGCCGTAGTCCATCTTCCGTGTCGATTCCTTCCGAAGAGATGCAGAATATTATTAAGGATCTCTTCAAAATCCCTGACTCGCCTTCGTCGCCCTCGACTTCTCCCGTCGAGGAACCCAAGAAGCAGACGAACGGCACTGCGACTAAAACTTCAGGTGGATGGGTGATACCATCTTTTCATCGAATCGTTCTAGACGTTTCTGACTTTCGTTATACAGAACCGGCCAAGGTTTCTGAAGCCGCCTCCAGCGGAAACGGAACTACCCCTGCCACGGCAGTCGCCGACAATACGGGCGCAACCGCCGCCGATGGTGTACCAGCCAATGAGACTTCCGACGCCGACGCCGCTGACGGTGCCAAAACCAACGGCGGCGACACCCCCATCAGCGGTCTCAGCAAGTTCGACAACAAGGGCGGGCCCACCGGACGTAACAGTCCCAGCACCGGCCGTAGAGGTGGCAGAAACGGAAGGAATTGAGCTCGACAATGATCTCGACGTGGGCGATGGTACTGAGTGGGATGCAGAAGCCAGTGCAGATTCGGATACTCACGTCGATAGCGTTGGAGGGTCAAAAGAACGGGAAAGTTACGATTACTCGGAGGTTGGTAGCAGCCCTGATCATGACTTTAATGGACATGTTGTAGACCCGAACGACAATGATGAAGGACAGCCTGACGAATCTAAAGCAGAGGAGATCCAAGCAGGCTTGGACACTACCGCTAACCCGCTCGCCGATACCGGCGACGATGCCAATTCATGTAAACCAGACGCACAGGGCTCGGAACAGACAGATGATAGTGGGGAGGTAGCGGAGAGATCGGGCACGGTTGAGGATGCTGTGAACGCTGTTGTTACGACACCGGAGAAGGAAAGAATTGGTTCGTGGACGTTTGTGCACACCTTTCATGACTGATTTGGCCGATAGAAGAAACATCGCTTTCAAACGATGCTGTCAAGATGCCTTCGGCGGAAGTTGAGGAGCTCAATTCAACGGTGGAAGTTGAAGAGGTACCTCTGAATCCGCCTCTTGATGCCGTTATCACAACGATGGAGTTGGAGAACCATGGTAAGTGCCTAATCCGGTCAACACCTTCGTGATTCTGATCTTGAATTTGAACAATAGAGGAAACCGCGTCCCCAGAACGGCATACCGCAGGAGAAGAAACCGAGGTAAAACCCGATTCAGCACCTGCTTTGCATCCGGAGGCATCAACGCCTAAGGATGGTCCTTTACCGAATCCTGATTTGCCTCAAGGAGTTTCGCCAACGGGTGATTCCTCGATTTCTCCTTCCCCAGATGCCATTCCCGAGGCCATAACTGCTCCGAATGACGTTGATGACCCCTCCAAGTCCACGCCTGATGGCGATTCCACTCCTCCGTGCCTGCCTGCTCCAGAGTTTATTTCGTTCAGCGCTACTACGCCACACTCAAGTAACGACTCATCTCTGGCGCAAGGGAGCAGCAGCCTCCCTGACCCGATCAATACGCCGTTACCAGACTCCCTTGCGCCGACACCTGTGTCAGAGCCTCTCGTTGATGTCAATGCGCTACCCTCAAGTTCTGTGCCTGCAGACTCACTTTTGAAAGAAGGTGAAGGCGCTACGCTCACCGTCGATACTTCATTGCCAAAACCTGTGTCCTCGTCGCCTGCGACCGAGCCTCTCGTCGAGGTCAAGGCGTCACCGTCAAGTATAACGCCTGTAGACCTACCATCGAAAGAAAGCGCAGACGATACTGTCAAGGACATGCTATTCCCCGAGCCCGCTAAATCGACACCTGTGACCGAACCCGTCGAAATTCCTATATCACCCTCAAAGACCCCACCTGAAGACACGCTTTCGAAAGAAAGCACAGACAATACCATCACGATCGATGATTCATATTACCTCACCTTACCTCCCCTACCTCCCAGTCCCATCGACGAACCACGCTCTAGTACTGTTCCGCCTACCACTGTCGCCGAAGACACCGCTCTCAGTGCGCCGCCTCCTCGCACGAATCCTTCTAGCCCCTTGAAAGGCTCTAACACGGTATCTCCCCCCGTCAACGAACCACAGACGCGCGCAGAAGAACCTCATCTTCCCCCAAAGAAGTCTGCCACTCCTTCCAACGGTAACCCTTGGGCATTCCTAGACGAAGTCCCCAGCGCCAAAGCCTCTCCACCGCCCCCTGCGCCACCCCCAAAGAACAACCCTTTCATGAATGCGAAGTCCCCCGTTAAGGAGAAGCGGGGAGGGGGGCTCTTTGGTGGATGGGGTTTAGGCTCGTCTCCGTCGGTGGTAGGCGGTGGTCTCATTGGTAGCTTTTAGAAGGCTTTGGTGCCGCAAGTCCGAGTCGAAGGCTGAAGAGGAGAAAGTGACTAAGCCAATGCTGGGGGAACGCCGCCGCCCAATACACAGGGAACGCCGCCGCCCAATATTGCATGGGCAGCAGGGAAGCCAGGCGCTGCCAGGCGCTACTACAAAGCCGCTTGGGTGAAAGGGAATCTGGAGCTCCTGGAGCAGCGCAGCCAGCTGCCGCAGCGGGTCAGCCGAATGCCGCGGTGGGGCAATCAAATGCGGCGGAGGCGGTCAGCCCATTGCACGGGCGGCAGGAAACCCCAACGCTGCAGAGCTACGAAGCCCGCCTGGGTGACTGGGAAACCTGGAGCTGGGAGCGGGAAAACCCAATGCCTGGGGAGCGGGGAAATCTAATGCTTTGGGAACCGGACAAAAGGCGGGAGCGGATATGCCTCGTGAAGAACCTCCCGTCAAAGAACCTTCTGCATCGTCGGCGACCGCAACGAACGCGAAAGGACTAGGCGAAGAGAACACATCTACTCCTTCCAAAGAAACAGCGACACCCGTTCCGCAGACTGACACTGCGACGCCGGATGCAACCACTTCCTCTCCTTCCCAAGATACCAACTCGAACTCGTCGCCGCCTGCAGACGCTGCATTGATTGAACCAGATGTAAACAGCGAGCAACCTCAAGTGCCGAAATTGACTATCGACACGAGTACTCAATGGCCGAACAATCTGCTGGGAGTGTTCGTGCCCAGCGTTTCGACTTCTCAGGACACCAAATCCCATTCTTCGCTCACGACGCCTCAAGATCTTGCGAACACGACGGCGGCGGCGGCGGATGCGAACGAGGGCTCGACTGAAGGTGCTGCCACTAACGTCAATGTCGATGAAAGTGTTGCTAAAGTCGTCGATAGTGATGTAGACGAACCGCCATTTGTTGACGCTGAGCAGTTCCACCTCACGTCGTCCGAGGATGGTGACGATAGCGACAGTGATTCCGGATTCCATTCTACGAGCGAGGACCAACCCCAGACAGATGCCCCCCAGATTGAAGATACCCGTGTATAGACAATCCGTAACGATTTCAATGACTTTTATGTGCATGATACATAGTATATAGTGTAGGCCTATAATTTATACAATACGGAAGGATTGTAAGTTACTTATGTATTTCGTGTAGAATAATATTTGCGCTCACCTACGTTAGGGGATCCCAACGACGAGGCATACCAGCCAGGCTAGATACTCCTCGACGTTGTGCTCAATGATCTGGACTTCTGAGAACAATATGTGCGTACCTGTACAGAAGACGGAATGAACGAGCCAGTAAGGAAATGCGTAGAAGCAAATCAGTTTGTAACAGGAAGATGCCTCTCGCTAGCAGCCTCAGCAGCGATAAAGTCCTTCTCGAATACACGTTCTATGTGACCCAACACATCGTGATCCGTGAGTGTTCCCGTATATTTAACGAACCCTCTGTTGCCAGCCTGTTTGACTAACGCAGCTTCGCGTATTTGGTATATCTGAACGGAAGCTACCCATCCAATACGCTCCGCCTCTGCAGGGGAAATGGGCTCAGCACGTTTGACGAGCTTCAGATAGCCTTGTCTCAACCAAGTCACCACCTCATAGGCTTTAGCCAGTACGACGTACTCGACGGCATCGCCGCGAAGTGCCATGCAATTGCTGAGATTCTCCACGGCGAGTTGGCGAACGGCTGACATTCCCCACATTGTCGATAACTTGAGAATGGACGTCCAGTCTTCGAAGGTAGAAGATAACAGTGGCTCATGCGTATTCCTGTCAGGATATGCTATCAGCGCATTCGATGGTCATGGATTATCGATTGAACGTACATGGGATAGATCACGCGTAGCAGAGGCTCAAACTCGGAGCACGTCAAGCCATGCAACTCAAATGGATGATCGTCGGACTGTCCTTCGGGGGAAACACTTCCCTGAGGAAGGTCGAATGTCGATGCAAAAATCTCTGAGTAGTTTGCAAAGAAATAACGGGGAACTTTATAAAGTCGGTTCTCGACCTATCAGAGACGTGTGAGAACGACGTCAAAGGAGCCGTGAAGAGACATTCCAGAAATACTACGCTTTCCCAATAATATATGGAATCTCTTTCCCACTTTTTCGGGCATGGTAGATCGGAGGTGGTCGTCATCGAGGAAGAGATTCGCGAGCACGTGATGCACACATGTCCATATATGATGCGTGGGAGATCTTCGCAGACTCACCCATAAACTTATTCAACATGACCATCATCGAAAACTTGTTGGCATCATCAGGACTGATTGAAGGAAATGAAGGTGCACATGCAGGTAGCAATGCGCTTATCGACTTGATCTTCTGTGGAGTTTGGTGAGACACATCATGGGAGGGCCCAGGGCAAAGGTTAGACTACTAGGGCTGTGGGTAAACCTAGGTTTTGGTACATTTTGGTTTTGAGCAGGTAACTTACCAGTTTTTTACCTAGAGGGATCCGGACTCCGGAGGTATTTACCTGCACATGACTTTATCATGTGACCCAACCTCATCCCGTTGGTGCTTGTCCCAGTGCAAGCACTGGACCAATATATAAACCAAAGTGTATTGTCAGTGAGCTGGTATACTAATGAGGTAGCGGCCCTGTGTAGAGGAGGCCTTGACTGTACAAGACACGGCTGAGGAAAGAAATGTGGCGCGGATCACATGATGTTGTCATGTGCAAGGGAAAAAACGGTTTACTACGGGTAAAAAACCAGGGCTTCCGGAAGGGGGTGGTAAATACCGTTTTTTACCACTCCCGGAGGTTTTTTCCATGACCCTAGGCTAGACGTGGGGAGGTCCTTTCGTCCGTTTAGGTAGGTTGTTTGGTTATGTTTACCCTGCCGTGCCAGCAGTGCGCGTGCGAGCGTAAAAATTGTAGCTTACCACAACACTGTATCTTTGAAGTTAAGATGTAGAACAGCATTTGATGATATGGGCTAGGACTTCTTGGCCTCGAAAGACAATTTGAAGTGATATACCGTGAGATCTATAATTGATCTCAACATCCGTGATATGTATAGTGCATATTGCGCCAAGAACTCCTTCCCCTACCATTCTGCATTGTGTACCCAAAATTTCAGAGCTAACGGAGTTGTGCTCGCTCTTAGATTTCTTTCTGCAGATCGACCGTGCAGAATGAGCACCATTGGTGTGACAAGCTGTGACACTGCCTTATATCCCGGCACATTTCGTCGTTTTGACTGTCCCAAGCTTCCTGGGTCTATTGAGCACGTACAAGAATCATACCTAAGCGGTATATACACTATTTTTATCATTACACCCATCTAACGTAGCTCTACCAGCGAAATACAATGCCAAAATTGTTGAAAAAGCAATCATTGAAGACATGTAGTCCTGCGCAGCGTGCTAGCCTTCAGAGACTTAACGAGGGCACTCAGAACAGGAGAACATTTCTCCAACCAAGCCTCAGCCTACAAAAAAATCTGGGATCAACTGGAAGAATCATGCACAGAAGTATAATGCCAATGCTAGAGCTCTGGGCCAAAAACTAGTGCGAGCCAAAGAACGCCTGTCAAAACATCAGAACGAGCTCCAGGACATCAAATCAAACACTCTACCTGTCTTGAGACGTGATCTGAAGGATGCTACTAGCCTTGTCACTGTTGATCAGCAAGAGAACAGATGTCTTCGGATCTCTATCGAGGGCAAAACATCCAAACTGCTATATCTTCAAAAAGCCCTGGCTAAATGTCAGGCAGAGAAGACAGCCCTTAAAAAGTGTATCAAGCGGTTGGAAGATGCTGTTCAGAGGGCTGTGGGACGTACCAAAGCTGCAATGCAGAAGCAGGGTGCCTCCCAAAGACTTCGGGTTAAAGGCATCTACCAGACCCGCATCTGGGCCCTTGTTTGACGTCTTGCCGTCCTTGGGTGTGCTGAGCAAAACATTGGGACCATAATCCAGTCAGTGGGGGCTGCTCTTGATGTTCAGGTGAAAGAGAGAATCAGCAAGACACAGGTGGCGCGTGTCATTGCCGAAGGCGGTATCATTGCGGAAATGCAGCTCGGACATGCTGTTGCTACCTGCAAAAGTAAGTTCTGTGCTCCTCTGCCATGCAGCCAGTTAGCTTGATTGACATACAATACAGATATCACATATAGTAGTGATGCGACATCCGATAGGCATATCAACTACGACTCATGAGGAATGTGTTATGAATCGCCATATTTTCACATTTTCACATCTTATCATATCTTATCGGGGGCCTTGTCTTATCAACCAACAGACTGTTTCATCATCTGTTTCGTCACCGATCATACCCCTTTTCATTACCGAAGCCGTACTCATGTCGGACACACGTCCGACACATGGATGACATCATACATGCCGATACCTCATGGACTTCCTATTGTATACACACCACCGACACTTGTAGCACATATGGTCGTTTCAGTATTATTACTTACATGCAGACACCACTCGTATTTAATGGTTTCACGGACTAGTAGCATACAGCAATGGGTTAAGGGCGTGGAGTTATCCCTAGCGGAAACATGTATGGACAAGGAGTCCCAAACACAGACATACTAGTATATAAGCAGTAGTGTAGTATCATTGTACTTTAGTTCCGATCTCGTTTATACACCTGGCCTAGCCTAGTCTTACAAACACGAACACTTGCTTCCTTAAGTTCTTGCTGTGGTACCTGGTTGAGTCTTGTGGCTTAGTCAGTCGCTAACAGAAGATTGGAACTACTTTCTACCATCTACCACACATCCCTGATCGTCGATCAGCACTTCGCTGTTTGATCATCGCACATTTCCCTATTCCCTTTCCCTGTTTACAGATTGACGGAATCCTAATTCTAGCGCACGTCCGCATACGTGTGTATTGGTCCCAGTAGCGCCGGCTAACAGTTAGAGATAACTGCCTCGGGTGCTGGAAGTAGCCGCTCTCACGAGAACGAACTTTTGGCAGTTGCACTTTAG
The DNA here is from genome assembly GCA_015501055.1 of Mucidula mucida. Lineage (NCBI taxonomy): Eukaryota > Fungi > Basidiomycota > Agaricomycetes > Agaricales > Physalacriaceae > Mucidula > Mucidula mucida. Next base: position 17,957 of record JADNYV010000044.1, read on the forward strand.
TGGGCGCTGTTTACAGGTCAACCCCGTTCCCAGGAAAACTTTGGCTTACCTCACACCAGAGGGACGTTGGCTGGGCAATTGCAAACTTGTAACGAGCTCTTGGGCTCCGTAGATACGTAGTCAGTAGTCGGTAAAATAGCGTAGACAGTTACGATACCTACCCACTTTACGTACCTTACAATACACACCATCATTCCCCACCCTACCAAGTCCTGGATTCTATTTCAGATCTAGGCAATTCCTCCTTATTCATCCAAACCTCTATTTCCTCACCTGTTTCATCCAAATCCGCATCACCCATATCCCACTTTCACCTTTTCACTCTCCGATCCTATCACCCCGATTCATCATGTCCAACGAAGCACCCGAAGCCGCTCACCACGCACCTGCTCATCACGCTGATGCCAAAACCAAAGGCCGATCCCTTGTCAACAAGCCTTATGACTATGACGGGGACAAGGCCAAGTACAAGAGTTGGTGGCGATCGATGTTCACATACATCCGTGACAAGAAGAACAACCTCACATCTGACTCCGAAAGGATTGATGTTGTTCTCTCCTACATCCGAGGAGATCATGTTGATGCATGGGTCCAGAACTACTCGGATCAGAACTTCGACGAGGAAGAAGAGGAATGGACAGTCTCTTGGACTGAGTTCAAGGAGAACTTGAAGGAGCGATTTGTGGATTCCAACCTCGCGCAAGATGCGCAAGATCAGATCGAACGGTTATGCCAGGGGCAAGACACCGCTCAAGATTTCTTCCAGAAGTTTGAGGTTCTGCTCACTCAGGCGGAATACTCGAAGGATGACACATACGTCATACGCCTTCTCGAGACCAATGTCAACAAGAAGATCATCGACCAGATCTATGGTAGCCGAGACGGGTTGCCGGTGAAATACAAGGATTGGAAGGCACAGATTATTCAGATTGATCAACTGTGGAGAAGGCAAACAGCGAGCAAGAGGTCCGGCATGCAGTCCCGGCCTCAAGCTCCGCAGGCGGCTACATTGAGAGCCAATCCTACAAACCCACCCCCGACGCCGATCACACGACGAGATGCCACTGATGTTACCTATGGAGGAGCCGGCAGGCCGATGGACATTGACAACGCACGTCAAAGAGGACTTTGCTTCAGCTGTGGCAAACACGGTCATGTCAGCAGGTTCTGTCCAAGAAGGGTGACCCCAGACGATTGGGGGCTATGGACCAAAATGAATGACGAGAGAAGAAGAAGCTGGCTGAAGAGTTGGGTTTTGCGAAGCTCCCGCAGTAGACGCAGTCCTGCCGGAGCAGTCATCAAGGGAAGGGTCGTCAGATGCAGAATTTATTTACAGTACGGGTACTGAAACATCTAAAATATCATCGACGACTTCACCAACAAAACCTGCGAAAGAAAGATTTGAGCCAAACACGCCCGAGTGGATCGCACAACGGCTAAGAGAGGATGACGTGCGAGAGCAGTGGGAATTTGAGAGCAGGATGCCGGAGCGGAGAGAGAGAGAAGCGACGGAGGAGAAGTGATGGCGATCAGAGCGTTGACAAAGGAAGCTGCGGTGGAAGTTGTGACGGAGTTGAAAAAGTCGAGGAAGTACATCCGGGGAACAAAGGGGCAGGACATGAAACTCCGAGTAACCATAGAGAGCGTGCACACAGGCTCTGAATGGGAAATGAGTGCCCTTCTTGACAGCGGAGCAACAGGTTCTTGCGTCAATAAAGAATTCGTTGAGAAGAACGGACTCCCGATCAAGAGTTACCGGTCAAGCTTCCTGTCTACAATGCGGATGGAACCCTAAACGAGGGAGGAGCAATCAAAGGCTTTGTGGAGGTCCGGATGAAGATTGGTGATCACGCCAAAAGATGAGTTGGCAGTCACCTTGGCAAAACAAGTATCTTTTTGGGGCTAGATTGGTTACATATCACAACCCCACGATCAACTGGACGGAATCCACGTTAACTTTTGATGATGCCCAGACCGCTGCGGCTATCTACCCGAGTACGACTCGCCAGAAGATGAAGGAGAAGATGTAGAAGAGAAGTTGGAAGAGGGAGAGCGTTTGTTCTGGATGGACTGGGACAACTATTGCAAAAGCGGTGAAAAGCTGAGATCACAACAGCCTTCATCCGCTGCTGCACCTTATATGAGGAATTTTCCAATGTATTTAGCAAGGCGGACTTTGACAAGTTACCGGAGCGAAGACCCTGGGATCACGCGATAGAACTTATGCCTGGTTCCAAACCGGTTGACTGCAAGGTTTATCCCCTTAGCCCATCCGAGCAAAAGGCGTTAGATGAGTTCCTGGAAGAAAACATACGGACGGACGTATACGGCCATCAATTTCACCTATGGCATCACCCTTCTTCTTTGTCAAAAAGAAGGACAGAAGCCTTCGGCCAGTACAGGATTATCGGAAGTTGAACGACATGACAATCAAGAACCATACCCCTTGCCGTTGATCAGGAGCTTATCAACAAGTGAAGGGAGCAAAGTGTTTCACAAAGATGGATGTCCGATGGGGTTACAATAACATCCGGATCAAAGAAGGTGATGAGTGGAAAGCGGCGTTTAGAACAAACCGAGGCTGTTCAGCCCTCAGTCATGTTCTTCGGACTTACAAACTCGCCGCGACGTTCAATCGTTCATGAATCACATTCTGAAGGAGTTGATCATGAAGGACATGTTATAGTTTACTTAGACGACATACTTATTTTTACAAACACTTGGAAGAACATAGGCATATTGTACGACGAGTACTAGAGATATTGCGAGTAAATAAGTTGTATTTAAAACCCGAGAAATGTAGTTTGAGGCACATACTGTAGATTACTTGGAGTTATTGTTGGAGGAGGAGAAGTGAAGATGGATCCGGCAAAAGTGGCCGTAGTGAAGGAATGGAAGGAGCCGACAAGAAGAAGGAAGTACAGTCATTCCTGGGCTTCTGCAACTTCTACCAACTTTCATCCGGGGATTTGCGGGAGTAGCAAAGCCATTGACATTGCTAACCGGGAAGGGCGAGTGGATTTGGGGCATGGAGCAGCACGAGGCGTTTGAGGAGTTGAAACGGAGGATGACGGAAGAACCCGTTCTGATCGTACCACACAACGACGGCAAGTTTCGAGTCGAGGCAGACTCCTCGAACTATGCAAACGGGGCGGTTCTTTCCCAGTTGGTTGACGGAAAATGGAGACCAGTAGCCTTTTGGTCTTGCACGCTGAACGAAGTAGAGCGCAATTATGAGATCTACGACAAAGAGATGATGGCTATTATGGACTCGATTGACGATTGGAGACAATATCTCCTTGGAGCAAAGGAAACGGTGGAGGTGTTTACCGATCATCAAAACCTCCAGTACTTCCGGAAGCCACAGAAGTTGAATCGGAGGCAGGTGAGATGGGTTACGGAGTTGGCGGAGTATGACATACAGATGATTCACAAGCCGGGCAAGATGATGGGGAAAGCTGATGCCTTGTCAAGGATGACAGGCCTTGAGAAGGGGGAAAAGAATAACAAAAATGTTGTTTTGCTCAAGCCGGAGTTTTTTATTTCATAAATTCAATTTTCTTTACATACAGTAGATACACCGGAGGACGAATTACTTAACAAAATCAAACAAAGAAAAGGAAACAAAGACAGATACGTACAAAAAGCATTAGAAAACAAAGAAAAAGGATGGGAAGAGAAGGAAAATGGACTTATTATGTGGAAAGACCGTATTTACATACCGAAGGACAAGGAATTGCGGGGAAGAGTTATTAGAATGCACCATAACGCACAGCTTGCAGGGCATCCGGGACGATACAAGACTCTTGAGTTGATTACACGCACCTATTGGTGGCCAGGAATCAGCCGAGACGTCCGCAAATACGTAGAAGGATGTCAAAAATGCCAAGTCACAAAGTCACATCATACAAAGCCGGCTGCACCCCTCCATCCTATAGACGTACCAAGCGAACCATGAGAGAAAGTCGGGACGGACATGATCGGCGAGTTGCCGGAGTTGGGAGGATACAATGCGATCAGCACATTTGTGGATCATTTCACAAAGCGGTTACATATTATACCAACACACACCACCCTGACGTCGGAAGGCATGGCTCGTATTTACCGCGATCACATCTTTCCCATACATGGATTGCCGCAACAGATGATACATGATCAAGGGCCGCAATATCACTCACGCTTCATGAAGGAGTTGTACCGGTTGCTGGGCATTGAAGGAAACTTCACAACGGCATATCATCCACAGGCGAATGGGCAAACGGAACGGTTGAACCAAGAGATAGAACATTTCTTACAGATATTCGTCAATTACCACCAGAACAACTGGCATGAATGGTTACCCTCTGCCGAATTTGTTTACAATGATCGGGTACACTCGGCAACCAAGGTTACTCCGTTCTTTGCAGACATGGGCAGACATCCCTACAAAGGCACCGCTCTGAAAACGGCATCGAGAAACGAGACTGCGCAGGAGTTTGCCAACGGCATGAGGAAAACATGGGACGAAGTGGGGTCAGCATTGAAGATGGCAAAGGAGGATATGAAACGGTTTTATGACAGGAAGCGGACAGACGCAGTAGAATACAAGGCGGGCGACAAAGTATGGCTGGAAGGGACGAATCTCAGCACGGACCGACCAATGAAGAAGCTCGATGACAAACGCTTCGGGCCGTTCAAAGTGATCAAGAAAGTCGGGACGAGCTCTTACAAGCTCCAGATTCCTCACACGTGAAAAAGCATCCATCCCGTGTTCAATGAGGCCCTATTGACGCCTTACCACAAGCCGCAATTTCCAACGCAACCCCAAGACACGCGTCCACCACCTGTGCTGGAAGGAGCCGAACCGGAATGGGAGGTTGAGAAAGTGGTTAATTCCCGAAAGTACCGCGGGGGTTTTCAATACAAGGTTCACTGGAAGGTAGAGATGGACACGAGTCCATACTCGAGTATATTCGGACTCATCGTATGAGTAACTCTTACCTCAAACCCAATACTCAAGACTCGAGTCTTCACTCGAGACTCTACTCGAATATCTACTCTACTCGAGAGTACTTCATGAGTCTCGAGTATTCGAGTACTCGAGTACGATCCGAGTATACTCGAGTATACTCACGTATCAGCAAGCAAATTCAAACATAAAGAGTGAAGATTAAAGTAAGTAGGTCGTAAGTGTATCAAGTTATATCCATATCAGTAGCATCCATATCAGTAGTATCCTGAGGTGAAGAAGCAGGCTTGCGCCGTGCTCACGGGGTTCATTTTGTTCAAAAAATATATATTAGGAGCTGAATACTCACGAATACTCACGAATATAAGAATACTCATGAGTATTCACGAATATTTATGAGTATGAGTCTATCGAGTATTCGTGGCCCCAAACTGAAACTCTAGACTCACCATAGACTCTAGACTCTACTCTACTCACGTGCGAGTATACTCTTGGCTTGCATGATGAGTATGAGTTTATTCGTGAGTACTTTTTTTATTCTATACTCGCGTCCGACTCTACTGGAAGGGTTATGGCACACACAAGCAGACATGGGAACCGGCATGCAACCTCAAAAATGCCAACGAAGCCATCAGCGATTTCCACCAACAATATCCGAACAAGCCGAAGCCATCCGCACTTGCTCGCATTGAAGTCCCCATGTCGCAATTTCCATCACATCTATTCCGACCCATGCCACCGCCTGATACCGAACCCCTTGACATCACGTTACCCTCTGCAGCCCTCATGGAGCGACTCTGGCGCAGAATGGAACTTGCGCCTTAAGGAGGGGGTGATGTTATGAATCGCCATATTTTCACATTTTCACATCTTATCATATCTTATCGGGGGCTTGTCTTATCAACCAACGGACCGTTTCATCATTGTTTTGTCACCGATCGTACTCCTTTTCATTACCGAAGCCGTACTCATGTCGGACACACACCCAACACATGGATGACATCATACATGCTGATACCTCATGGACTTCCTATTGTATACACACCACCAACACTCGTAGCACACATGGTCGTTTTAGTATTATTAATTACATGCAGTTACCACTCGTATTTAATGGTTTCATGGACTAGTAGCATACAACACTGGGTCAAGGGCGTGGAGTTATCCCTAACGGAAACATGTATGGACAAGGAGTCCCAAACACAGGCTTACTAGTATATAAGCAGTAGTATAGTATCATTGTACTTTAGTTCCGATCTCGTTTATACACCTGGCCTAGCCTAGTCTTACGAACGCGAACACTTTCTCTTTCAGTTCTTGCTGTGGTACCTGGTTGAGTCTTGTGGCTTAGTCAGTCGCTAACATTATCCCTAGCGGAAACATGTATGGACAAGGAGTCCCAAACACAGACTTACTAGTATATAAGCAGTAGTGTAGTATCATTGTACTTTAGTTCCGATCTCGTTTATACACCTGGCCTAGCCTAGTTCTACAAACGTGAACGCTTCCTTCCCTTGAGTCTCTCTGTGGTACCTGGTTTAGTCTTGTGGCTATAGTCAGTCGCTAACAGTCTGCACAAATGCGAATGGATTGAGATAGGTTCTGTCAATGGGCGTCGAGGTTTTCGTTAACCATAGCACCGAGACAAACATTCAGGGCACTGTGAGTGTTATTGAGCGCTTCTCGGAGGTCTACAACAATAGCCCACTTGCCAAGCGTCATGAACTCCAGTTGCTGTTTTGTGTGTGGATCAGCAAACTGCGAGGGACCTACGGTGATCATGCGAACAACGTAAAGAAGGGTAACAGGATCTTTAAGGAGATGAATGACAGCAAGAGAGACCTTCTACTTGGTGTAGTTCAGCTTCAGCTGCTCCCATCAGAGGTCCTGCTCCAGCTGCTTTGGAAGAGCAAAGAGGGCCTGGTGGAAAAGGCGGGTGGACTGAATGCCTGGGAGGTGTTGTCCGAGGCCGAGAGATCTGCCAGCGAGGCTTGTGTCCTTGATGATGTTGCCCGAGAGCTTGGAGCGCAGCAGTATGCCGCAATGTCACCAGAGGAGCAGAAGATGCGCTTTGGTCCTTAGATCATGGGTGGCTGCTATATGCACAAGAACCTCAACTCCACAAAAGGTGGAATGAAGCGAGTACAGACCTTTTGGGGTGGCCGTGACGATGGACGATGCCGAACAAGGATAACACTGCACTCCTTGACATTGTTGAGACAGTGGTTGACACTAGTTCAGCAGCAACCAATGCTGCTACACAAGCCAGGGAGATGTCAAATGCCGGATCTGTCCACACCGCTATGCTTGGTGGTTTGATCTGTAACCACAAATATAACAAGAAGGGTCAACAGGACAATTTTACCTGGTATTTCGAGACGCACCTAGGGAAGCGTGTCGCATATCTGGATATGAGCAATACGTGCTACCAGTCTCACTGTGAAGTGGCCCAAGTCATCTTGCAATACCGGGATACCTTCATCAACTTTATGGAGTACGTACACAACTCCAAAGACTCCCAGACCTTTACCATCCTCGAACTCAACTTCTACCGGTGCTTGACTGATCCTGGAACACTCACCGAGTTTTGCATCCTGGCATGCAAGTCCCAGGCCTTTGGACGGCCCTACATGCATCATGTTTGTGCACACAAGATGTCAATCTGTTGGATCTGGGAGATATCCATCAGAAGATGCTCACTCACTATGGCACACTCCGTGATAACCTGGACCTTCTCATTGGGCCAAATGCGACAGCTAGCACTGGGACCTTTGACAAATCCGAGTTTGACCACCCCGAGGTGATGCAGGTGGTGAAGGACTTGATCCCCACATTGTCCGCCTTCCATGGTGCCTTTGAAGCGTATCTGGAAGGCGCTCTTGAGACCATGACACGATTCTCCTCTGAGTTTGTGAAGGGTGGCGTTGTTGATCAGTTGACGCCAGAGGAGCGGAAGAAGTACTTTATGCATGCCACCAACGATCTAAATGAGGTTGGTTAGGTTGTAAACGGGTCTAAAAATACTACCGACCATGCATCACCGAGGAACAGTCCAACACAAGATACATGTATCAGGATAACCAAACAGAGGTGTGGGCCGAACAGAATCTCAGAGAAGATGACCACGTTTACGTCCGTCGAGAGGCCAGGTCGCGGCGGAAGAATGCAGGGGCACGGGAAAAAGAGATGAAAATGGTGCATGTCACTGCAAAGAAGGCAGGCATCGAGAAGACCAAGAAGAAGAAACAGAAAACGGCGGGAGACAAGAAGCGCCGTGAGGACGCAGTCCTTGAGGCACGATATGTGGGCTCGGAGAGCGAAGTCAACAAGTTGAACCTCAAGGAGATCCAGGTCCAACTTGATATTCATCGCATTTGCGGCAAGGACACATCAATACCGATGAAGAAGAACTCAGAACCGACCGGAGGCGGTGCCAGCACTGCTGAATGCAATACATTGTTGGAACGGTACTGGAGACCCTAGACCAGCAAGGGTGGCTACATTGCTCGCAACAGAAAGGGATGAGACGGCTCAGACATCGGGTGAGGGCAACAATAAGATGTATTACTCAGATACAGATGGGGAAGATTGAGATCTATAGTCATGATGTTATATAAACTACTTTCTAGATACATTACATACATACATACATACCATTATAATGTCACGACACAATGCGTGAATCCATGAGGAATGGCTCGGGACACATCGAACGAGTTGGTGGTTGGCGCGCAAGAAGTTGTTTCAACGATCAGGTGGCTGTGTGCTTAATAAGCCGCCGCACTCGATCCGACGAAAGACCTACCCACTAGACGCGCCCTGCGCCACATCACGTGCCAGCAGTAAAAATTGAGCTATCATAAGATAGGCACTACCAGGGGTCGAACCTGGGTTATGGGAATTCATGTTCACGTTTGTCAGAATCCCATGTGCTGCCACTACACTATAGCGCCACGGGAGAAAGGTGCACAGCGGGAAACACAGCCAACATGCGAAGAAACAAACCTTGAATGTTTGAACCTCGAAGAGCCGAAAAAGCCGAGGTGAAGCATCCATGCATGCGAAAGAGATGTTACGAGCGCGTATGATGAACGCAGAACGGGTATTGGTACTGGAGAGAATGCGCGTGACGGCACTCGTATTCTTTCTGCACCTCGTGGCGCGTAGCAAGAGCCGAGGAAACGTCGAACAACTAAGGGACATGCAAATGCAAGCAAGGAACTACAACAGTTGGGCATGAAGCTGGTTCGTGTTGTCTCAGACGAAACTAGAGTGAAAACGCGCTGTCGATGAGGTGGTACATAATGTGTAGGACGCGAGGAACTCAGTGACAAAAATTGTGCGTGATTATTCAGGACGCGTCCAGTTGCAATGGCGGTAGCGATGTTGGGAGGAATGATACCGTTGATATATTACTTTCCTGTAGAAATGATACTGAGGGTAGCAAGTACGCCAATCTAGAAGAGAGCAAGTCGGATCAGGGATGCGCAGCTCCTTCCTTCCCCATTTGTTCGTGGGCAACAGTGCAAGTTCGAGCTGTGTGGAGTGCAATGATGGCTCCTAAACTTCTTTGCTTCCGCGACGACGACCCCGACCTCGGCAATGTCCTTTTCGACGTCAAGACACGGCCACCAGCGAACGCGCTCTCGGCTGACCATAGGCATCCCACACTACACCAACTCGGTGGTCGACGAGAAATTCCATCTCGGGGGGTCCCAACCTCGGCCGTGGTTCAATCCAATATCTATACCTCTTCCAGGCGCGCATAAGCGGGCTTTGCGACTCTGGATACCGAATCACCGACGGCTGCCGCCGAGCCTGGCGCGAAAACGCGGGGTCATAGCATTGCTAGCAGCCTTTGCGATCGTCTTATACACGATATTTGCTGTCACCGTTCGTTTTGGCTCCGCACAGAAAAAATGGCCCGCATCGCCATGGCCTACACCGTCCTCGCGCGCGACAGTGGTATACCATGATGATGACCTGCGTCGAATATGGCAGTGGGAGGTGATGAGTGGCCATTACCCAAGTCGGCGGAAACGTACGCTCCTGTCGATATTGCATTGCCTATCACTGACGCGCCGTAGTGCCCCAGGAATTAAATATTACGACTCCACCGATGAATCCTGCCTTGCCTCCACGAAAGACTTCTAGAGACGATGCCAACGGGACGACCATTGGCGTCGGTTCTAAACGCATATACCTAGATTTACAGAGTCAGCCACCGGATGTCGCGTACCCGCCGCGACCAGTCCCAGGCGCTATAGCCGACCTAGATGTCATACTCAAATACTGCGATTTCGCTGAAAACAAGGTGTGCAACAACACTAAACTCACTCTATCTAAACTCACCACCTATTCTAGTACGTCCGAGATTGCCTTGACGTTTTACGCACTGGTGCCGGTCTCGACAATGGAAACCGCATTCGCAGAGGCAACTTGGACGACTGGCAATACATCTATTTCGAAAAGGAGGCGCCGAAGCTTGTCCTACAAGACGCGCTCCAGTTTACAGCACTCCCTGCTACCGGCAAGTGGGAAAAGCTATCTTTACCACCTCTCCAAACATACCGCCCATATCCATTGCTGGACTCTCCTTGCGACCCCGAAAACCCCAAGATATTCCACATATTCTGGGGCGGCCCCATCACCGACAAGCCTTATACAATCCTCATGTCGTTTCTTTACACGCAGAACACGGGTCTTCATCTTAAATCCTACCCTGATAATGCTCCATGTCGTCCGCAATTTTGGGTATGGATTAATCCAGCACCTGCCGCGACCGAACCTCCTCCGAATGCTCTACACGATATGTTCATCGAGCTAAAGGAGAATCCCTGGGCGGCTCCTTTCCTCCATCCCCGTTTCAAAGACGTCATCAAGTTCAAGCTTTGGAATACCACTGAGATGCTCGACGGTATTCCCGAGCTCAAGGACGAATGGCGCTCCATGGAGAGTCTATTCAAATCTGGTGCACACGTCTTGCATGTCTCCGAACCGGAACTGAAGAAAGTAACTGTGGACGCTGACGCGACTACAACGACAACGACCACTAAGGCACCCCCGACGGAAGGCGCGTATAATCGACTGTCGACAGTTTTGTCAGATATGGCGCGATTCATTTTGTGTCATCGCTTTGGCGGCATTTACCTCGACGCGGACACCGTCCTGCTGCGCGACTGGGAGGAGTTGTTCAATTGGAGGGGCGCTTTCGCGTACCGGTGGTCGTGGCATGAAAAGTATAATACTGCGGTCCTACACATGAGCAAGGGCTCTGCCTTGGGAACGTTCCTCTTCCGCACAGCGCTTAACAACGGACTGGACTTTCACCCCATGACTGTGTCGGTGTATACGGAGCAGGCGTATATGCAAGGTCTGCTTCTTCGGTTGCCCGACGCGCTTTTCGATCCGGCGTGGTTGAACACTGAGGATTATCAGAGGGAGCGGCCGCCTCAGCCTTTTTTCACAAAGTTGGGCTTTGCTTTCACTTCTGCGGGGGCTCGTGATCGTTGACAGACATTACTACTTCTTTTAGCTTTGCAGACTTTTTCGACACGCCGGTTTCGCAAGGCGCCGCGCCGCAGGCTCTTGGGTTCGACGGGTTCTTCAGCGGTGCTTATTCATATCACTACCACAGTCCTTGGTAAGTATCACCGTTTTGCGCATTCACGTTGACGTTGTGCTTATCCCGAGGGCACTGTAGGGTGAAACCATTCGACGTCTCGCGAAACTATCCAGACCTGGGGGAGCGGTTCGTCAAGGGCGAAGAGGCGCTCAAGGCGGCTTCGGGTAAGACCGAGGCTGAGCAAGAGGAAGACGCGAGGGATCAGCGGGATTTGGACTGGTCGACGGTCGTGAAGAGGACGTTTGAGGCGTATGTGCGCGGGGAGAGGCCGAATATGTATGGAGAGTGGATACAGTGGTGAAGGTATGATTATTTGGTTACACTTCAGCTATGGGACACGACATGCTAGATCTACATACATACTTGTTTGATAATTGATTTTGACCAGCTCAGTTCGCATCTGAATACTAAGGATTTAGCGTAGACGATTTCATTCAGAGAAGATGATGGACTCGCGCTGAACTTATGTAAAGGGTAACCTCCGAGTCTTGTCGATGCTTCGGCGTTGTGACTTCCCCCGTACTTGCAGCGACACAAAACGAATATCATGCGATACTGAAATTATGGAAAGACTTTCAAGTAAGACGGCCAGTGGGCTTTTTCATACTAGCTTCACACTTCTCCAGCTTGCGCTTCTGGCTCTTCTCAGCCTGCGCCAGCACCTCCTCCGAGTAGGAAACTTCATTCACATCCTGCTCGAAAGCTTCCCCTTCAACCAGTCCTTCAAACGAGCGCGCCGCCGCCGGCCTCGCGAATACTGACAGACGTCTCCGTTTTACAATGACAGGCATGACTCGCGCGGGAATGATAGGCCGGCACATCCATGGTCAGCGTCTGAATTGGCGCAGAGAGCTGTAGCCGATGATCCCACCTCCTTGCTGCGCCCTGTAAAGTATGGAATTAGATGGTGTATATAATATATGGTTTACATACCTGATAACGCGAACGGCCCCACTGCCGTTGTTTTGGACGGTGGATGCGGACGAAGCCTGGACGAGCGATCAAGCTGGCTGTTATTGTTGAAGCGGTGAAAGATAATATAGGAAGCCTCTAGAGGGTACGTATCGGAGGAGGGCGCAAAGGAACTAAGACCTGAGTTCCGGTGAGCAACATGGAGCGATTGTTGACGATTTGGATACGGTTAAAAGCGGTCTGAGCTGGAAAAAAGACCATCTTAGCATTCTGCTTCTTCATAAACAAAAAGGAGCCGCTTACACTGGCGACTGAGGCTGCCATTGTTGGAGGTCGAATGTGATAGGACGCGGCGGGTGGTGTAATTGCAGAGCTCGTAGGTCGACAAAAGGAATGCAGGCGATGGAGGACGCACTCTACGGGTACAGTGAGCGGATAGAAAGGAACGCACAAACGTTCTCGAAAGGAAAACGGCTAAGGAGCAAGGAGTGTATGGCCAGAATATATAGTCGTAGGACGAAGCAATCTATCCTGTGAATGTGTGTGCCGGCTGAACTTGTTTCATGGAGACAGCCAACGTCGATTTCGCTGAAACAGCAGCCTTCTTGTAAAAAGATTGTCTTGACACGTAGCAACAGAACGCCTTGACAGCGCGCTAGATCTGCATATCCTTGACGCATGTGGCTATTTGTCGTTCTTCGATTTTGTGTAGACACGGTAGAGGAAGCGTTTCTTCTCCTGCGTGGACATCGGCGTCCAAGCAGCTGGGAAGACGAACGTCGGTATACATTGCTCCTTTGAATTGTTTCCATCACGTTCCAGGAAGACAACAGAAGGCGCATAACAGAGAGATCGAGGCATTGACGGAAGGAAACAGCTTCAGAAGAAAACTGGATACCGACGATCGGCTTCTCAGCGGCGTTGGACTACTACATAGTTTGTCGACGTCCTCTACGGAGAAAAATGGAAAATGACAGATTACAAGATGGAAAACCATTCAAGAAGAAGCACAAGAGGAAGATCGAGGCCTAAACAATTTCGACCTTTGGAACCGAATTGGGACACGCAGAGCGACAGATAATGTGTTCCACGTTCAGAGACGCTACTGATATGCATAAGCCGCTCTACATCACCCTTGAACTTCGCTTGTCGATATAAACCAGTCATCATTCCCAATATCCTCCGAACAGTGGTCAAGCTGTAAAGCATATCAATGAGAGGTTACAGTGTTCAGACCAATAACGTACCCAGTACGTTAGCATGCCTGCAATGACATCGGGCATAGGCGGTTCAATATCCAAGGCAAACTTTAGCGTAAACCGGATAGCGACGGACGTTCGATAGGAGGCACCGATACCATCCTCGTTAACGGAAAGAATGATAAAAATCCACTCGACGCCATTGGTCAATGCACCCCGAATGTGCCTCTGGCTATTCAGCGCATCAGCTTGATTTGAGAGATAAAAGCATTGAAATACTACCCGAGTTTTATCGCAGACGCATAGAGTTGACCAACAGCTTGAGGGATGAATCCAGATAGTATGGTGCTCATAACTATTGCTTCAACGACGAAGATCGACAGTACAGGTGCACTGATTTTTTTGCCAGACCGAGCCTGAACTGATCTTTGGTTATCAGGACTCTTCGCGCTACAAAGTAAAAGGCGCCACACACCAGCCATGGTGGGGTTATCGGTCACAGTTAGGGTGTAGTCCAAGAAGCCGTTGAGTGTCGCGTCATGGCTCGACGGCGATTTGTTTCGATACTCCGTATTGATGATCATATGTTTCTGGTTGGGGAGCAGCGCGGCAGCACGGTAAATGATCACGTCGACGTAGGCGCGCGCACTGGCTTCGGACTACGCGATATAAATCAGAAAACAGGAGTTGAAAGCGAGGATATACGTACATCCAGGACGAGAAGGTCCGTAAGCATGTTCAACTGTCCATACATATTGGACGCCGACATGAAGTGCTCACCCCCAACCGAACGTAGATTATTGGCGCGCGTCAGGAGGGCTTCATATGGATATATGGAGAGAGGCAGCTTCTCGACTATATTCAGGTCATCCAGAGTCGGTTCCTTGATGCCAGTGAGTAAACGGATGCGAGGGGCATGGACAAGTGTAATAGGAACGCACCGTTTCGAGTCCACTACTTCTGGCTGTCAGCGAAGCAACGAGGGTGTCCAGCTTGTCGAATTCCTCTTCATCCATATCTATAGCCGTGTCATCGCCAGTAGTTTCAGCCCCAGTTGAGTCGGGTACCGTATCGAGTTTGCGCCTAAATGAAACAAGGAAGGAGAGAGCTTGCTGAAGCTCTCCGTAGCTGCAGCTGAGTCGTTTTCTTTTCGACGATCGTGCTCCTGGCGCTTGTACTGCAGCTCGTTTGCTGCACATCGCAATGATGGGTAGAAGGGGGATTGTCCTGCTCAATGCCGATCGCAAGCCAGCCGTCGGCAAGCCGGTCTGATTGTTGCTCATGAACGCTCAACGTTCAATTACTTACAGACCCTTACTGCTTCACTTCGGACCGTTTCTGGTAGGCCTTTTCAGAGGCTTCTAGTTCAGAAACTCGGTCTCGTGTTTAAATGGTGCTTATGCTGCATGTCGTCTCGAATGTTCGCCACTTAAAGAAATGACCGGTGTACACGTCGTCAGGTTTGATTCTTATGATGTCGAGCGTCAGCTCCAATGCTTCTGCTGCCTCTCGCGGCACCTTATCGATGACGGCTCGGATCCTAAGCTTTCGTCATAAACCATTCCAAAGTGATGTTTCCTATCTTGTCTATACCAGTTTCTCATGGTCCATGGATACGCCACTCTGGACCAAACCTTCACTTCGAGTTCCTACGTCTAGTGTTCGTTGATGATGTGCTACTATCTATAGCTTGAAGGACCTTGCATCTCTCATGGCGCCTCAAGCGACTTGACGATTCTCTCGTACCATCGATTGTCTACATATGCCGTACGCCAAGACTTCATCCATCTGGATTCTCGACGTTCTGAATTCAATCAATCTCGCCCCGGCCATTGTCACTCGCGTATCGGGGTGCACTTTCTCATGAACGTAGCACGAGAACTCGTTCGCATGATCTGACGCGTGCGTATCTTGAGGCGCTTCCATGCGCTTACCTTCTCTCGGGTGCGAATCTAATTCGCCACGCGTTGACAGTCGGCATTGTACGCTGAAACCACTGCGTCAGAAGAGGACTACATGTTGCCTTGTTCGTCTACAATCGAGCTTGGAATCCGTGTATATCAAGGTCATGTAAATATACTGCCCACTTTGAAGCATGCAAATCACAACCATGACGTTAGGCGCAATCACTTGAGTACTCCGAGCTCTCCGAACTGGCGATATGATACTAATAATAGACCACGCCAGGCCAATATTTTGTTGTCAAACTGTTCTGGCAGAATCTCGGCGTCAACAATACAGTCCTCATGCTTTGTGAGCATTAGGCGCTTTTCGATGCCAAGGTCATCATGCTTCGCTTTTCTTCGCTCGTCCAAACGGATTTTTACTAACTGACTTCAAAATGACTTCAAAGATACGAAGGCGTTCTCCTCTCTTCTTTATCTAGCGAAGGGAATGTGACGTGGTTTCTATACCTCTGAAGGAACAGTATTTTGGTGATCAGTGAATACCGCATGAACTGATAATTGAATAGCAGTGACGAAGTTCCTTTATCTTCATTCTGCCCAAAAGATCTCGATTCCGCTGTCCACGCGATGGAATATGCTCCTCTACCCTCCTTGTCTATGCTGTCGCTTCTTTCCATGAGGTGGACCGGAAATTTGACGATAAGCTTGACGTATATAATCCTCCTCAAGAGAGGATGAATGAACTTCAAGGGCTTTCCTTCTCATTGAACTGATCTCCTGCACAATGTTCACCTCTCTCGTTGTCCTTGGCTTCGCCGCTGCTACTTTCGCTAGTCCATTCAAACGATTTGACGGTCTCGTTGTGTCCTTGTCTGGGCCCGCTACGAACGTCAACTCAGTTGACGACCTGAAGTTTACAGCATCCGTAGCCAACACGGGAACAGATGATGTGAAGATCTTCAAGTACGGGACCATTTTGGACGACTTGTTGCCTACCAGGTCGTTTACAGTCACCAAGGACGGCGAACCCGTGCCGTTCACTGGTATCAAGGTAGATCCCTAAGGTCTTCTCGCTGTCTCATTCCGCCGCCGACTGATTTCTTCGTTAGCTCTCCGTTTCTTTGGAGGAGGCTGAT
Organism: Mucidula mucida; assembly: GCA_015501055.1. Classification (NCBI taxonomy): domain Eukaryota; kingdom Fungi; phylum Basidiomycota; class Agaricomycetes; order Agaricales; family Physalacriaceae; genus Mucidula; species Mucidula mucida. Next base: position 34,684 of record JADNYV010000044.1, read on the forward strand.
GATTCCGCCTACGCCTTCATTCCGGCAGGCAAATCTGTCACTGTCGAACATGACGGTAAGGGCTTCTGGTTCTTATTGACACGCGTGTGGTTGATATGGCCCCATAGTTTCCACTTTGTTTGACTTCGGCTCCGTTGGCGAGGGAACTTTCACGTTCGCCCCCGTCGCCAACTTCCATGTCGCCAGCGCGGATGCAAGTATTATCAGCGAGGTTCATATGGACCGCGTCGAGGCTAGCGGCAACTCCGTAGATGTCTCTGTCTCTGGTGACCTGGCCAAGAGGGACCTCCACCAACGCAACAAGCGTGCCACAGACATTTGCACGAACACTTCGCGTAGAAGCTTTATTGATGCTAGGTTTGTCGGGATCTGCAAGAGGAATAAGATGATTGATCAATGCGATGCAATATAGCTACACTGAAGCGAAGTCTCTGGCATCCGGCGCTTCTTCTTACATCTCGAGCAATGGTGCCAACTCGCTTTTCGTCGCTTACTATGGCGCCAATTCGCAGTCCACCATCCGCGGTGTTTTCAACAATGTCGCGAATGAGGCATCAAGCTCTCGCACGTGAGTCAAATCCTTTCTTCTCTAATCACTTCTGGGGGTGACGATGGGTTTTCACAGCCTGAGCTGCACAGATTCGTTCGGCGCTTGCACTAGCGGTGTTATCGCTTACACGGTCATCTCTACCACCAACGTTTGTGTCAATGCATTTCTTTATTTAGCAACGGTTGACTTAATTTCTATTCCGATCAGATTTACTACTGCAGCCTCTTCTTCAATGAAGTCCCTTCGACTAGCCTTTGCTCTGGAACGACTGTGGCCTCTCGTAACGTTCGCGGAGGAACGACTCTTCACGAGGTACGCATGTAAAACTCGAGAAGACAGACTGAATCAATGATATCACCTCCTGCCACTCCAGCTGACCCATGCCACATCGGGCACAGACGATGTTATTTACGGATGTGCTAGTGACCAGGCCTTGTCCGATGCTAACCAGCGCATTAACGCTGATAACTACAACGTACGTCGGTTTCTACGGATGTATCCATCGTATTATCACTTACTCCCTTCTACTAGTGCTTCTCCACTCAGGTTTACGCTAACACTCGGTGCTAGGATGTTCACAGTGCTTTAGTTGAGAGAAGTCTTCCTGTGAAAATGGCGTGTATCACTAGTGTATCTAGGTTGAACCCATTAAAAGTTTCATTGTCGATTGTTCGCCAAACTTTCCATGCAAGTACCGAGCCTATCCCTCACGTGGGCGTTCCATTGACAGGAAAGGTTTGACGAGGAAGTGCGCTGCCGATTGAGGCGACAAAGTGACCTCGTTCATTCATGAATAGGGAGAATAGGATCAAAGGGGCCTGGGAAAAAGCCGAGAGGTGGCACCGCCAGCTTAGCGGGAAGTATCTTGCTGACTTACAGCGACCAGACAAATCATGAAAACCCTTGGTATATTAACAATTACAAGCACAGATGAAGCATAAGTACTCTCGAGGTCAAGCGCCACCCTAGTCATCTTCATATGTTTAAGAAGGAGGAACGGGAGAAATGCTCGTCGCTGGACCAGGAAGAGCGGTCAATGCAGGGAATGGCGTAAAAGCACACTGTAGCCGGGTTATGTAGTCAGTAAGATGCGGGAAACAACAGCGCCTAAGTGGAGGACATACAGCAACTTCAACGTCAGCCAAGGTTGTGTTGGGAGGCAAGTGCGGACCAGCAGAGGCGGGAAGAGGAGGTGGGACGGGGATGACGTCTGAGCAGTCGACCATCTCGGCTTGGTTGGCACCGAGCAAGGAAAGCTTTAGCATCGCTGCCTTGAAATCGTTCTGGAGCTTGGTATGGTCGGCTAAATTACGGGGGCTAGTTAGGATGACTGTGCGTTATTGGACGGTCTCAAGACTTACTCATGAACGATTGCCATTCGCAAGAGGTCTGGTTGTCTGGAAGAAGAATAGTTTTCCGTCAGTTTACATTTTCGGCTTTGGATGAAAAGACAGGTCGTTACCTCGAGCGAACTGTCAGAATAGTTAGAATCAGCACTCTTGTGTAAGCTCAAAGCAACGCACATCATTGTCCGATTGAAGACGGAGTTCACCAGCGATAGCCGATTCGACTTCACCTTGGTTGCCTGCAGTTCTAATGCCACAGACAATGGTCAATCAGTGCTCCAAATCATGGTTCGATAACGCACCCTGGGAAAAGCGTTCCGCGCATCTGGACTTCGATGAAGACCTGACTGTCGAAGATGTTAGGGGTCGAGTCGAAGGGTGTTCTTAGAAGGACGTCAGCTATGTTTGAGGAGTACTGAAGAAGGATGATACCCAGGGATCTAGATGAGAAGGATTAATAACAACATTCTTTTGGTACATAGTAGCTGAGGCTTACGGAGGGGTCGACGAGATCCGCCGCAGCAATGGTATGTCTGCATACGTCAGAACGAAGCCATCGGGAGAGCAAGTGAATGAATACATACGACGCCAAAAGGGCCACGACTTCGGCCGGTGTGAAACCACCAGCGTCATCAAAGCGCGCCAGAATCTTGTCGACAGAATCGAATGGCTCCGGTACCAGCAAGTCCGGAGGCAGAACAGTCGCTGGAGGGCGTCCTCCAAGAAGGAAGTTCAGTCTCGGCGCGCCAGGGCAGTTGGAGACACCGACAGCGCCGGCGAATTGAATACTGTGCAAGTCCGGTCAGCGCACCAGATGCAGAGCGAAGTGAACATGCATACAAGTCTCCTGGAGTCAAAGTATCGTTGTGCGCGTTGATGAACGGGCGCTGGGCTTCAACGATTTCATCTACAAAGTATGGATCAGCTAATCGTGTAATAGCATGGAGACATCATACGTACCGATACCGAGGTTGGCGTGGAAGTTGGGTTCGGTGTCAGAGAAGATGAACATGGAACCATCAGCACCGCCGCCGAGACTAGGAGGGGGTGTATCAGAATCGCGAAAGGATAGTTGTATAAATCTATTACCCAGTCGAGCGAGAGATAGTGATAGCATCGTGGAATGTCAGTCTGAGTGACTCGTGAACTTCTTCGCCACATTCGCCGCCATCAAAGAGGTTTTGCTGGATGTCGTCGAGAACCGGGAACAACGCGCAACAGGCCTCGTTCTGAACAACTTGGCCCGTCGAGCACGCCACACCGGTTTTGACAGCAGCACCTAAACAGGTGAATGAGCACACAAAGTCGCGAGAATACTATGAGCGGGGTACCATCGGAAAGACCAATGGCGGAGAGAGTCAAGAGAGCAGAGAAAACCGCGGTGAAAGCCATTGCTTTTCAAGAAGAGATACCCGCTTGGAAGCTAAGGTCTTTCGGTCGTTCGCCCGCATCTTTATAGCCAGAGCATTAGTACGTGAAGTATAAAAAGCACCAGGCGTTGCCCAATCAGCGCGTCAGCATAGAAAATTCAGCGCTATAGTAAGCTATCGCGTTGTCGTCCTCACGCGTATGCCAAAAAAACACTGTCGTAGCACCAGATTGCTGGTAGCAGCGAGACGCGGCCAGGTACGTTCTAAATCCGGCATAGAGGCTGACGATCTTCTTGCGTGTCCAAGTCGGCGTATGAGTAGACCAGGAGGTCTGTATAGCTTCAAATTTTCCGTCGAAACGCAGAGTTTTGAACAGCATCGATCCCGTATGGCACGCTGGCATGTATAAGGAGTGTAGGAGCCTACCCAACACGAGCCAAAATGTCTATTACAAGATTTAGAAATAGGGTCAAGTAATACCAACCATGGTGAGCTTGAACTTACTTTCCTACAGGAATGCCCACACCAGACAGACGGGAGATTTCCAGGGTTGTAAATAGTGGTGCAACACCATGAGGAAATTGTTTCGACGAGAATGATTATCGAGCACGGTAGACGGTGTTAGAAGAAACCACATGGGCGAGCAAGCAAGGGGTGAGAAAAGGAGTCGTGTTTTTTGTTCTCTATCAGCAGGGCCTGTTTCAACACCTAGCAAGGAAGCACGTCTAATGACGACTTTATGGTGTCGTACCTTTGCAGCTTTTAAATTCGAGAGTGAGGCGTAGAACAGAATCAAGTATTGCAACCATGTAAGGCTGAGTTTTGACCGTGGGCTGGTACAAGTCTGTTGTATGGCTGTGGTGGGAATCCAGAGATAATACGCATGCCGCTTCAACATTTTCAGCGTGCGTTTACCGCCGCTCGTGGAAACTGCTTCATTCCCGAACCAACCGACGCGCCGCTTCCCACCCGATGCAATCAATCTGTCATGAATAAGCCTTGTGAACTCACACACCCACGTCGCGTGTAATGTACTCGCAACTTAATCCGAATGCCGTTGAGAATGCAAGTGGATAGAGGGGACGCATCATGGTTCTAGATACAAAGCCTTAACCAATGGGTACCTTGTTATTGATGACAGTCATTGTACTGAACAGAACAGGTGCCCAGATAGGCGTAGAATTGGATGGAGAAGCGAATATAGTGCCTAATAGAGAATGCATCAGTCAAGATCACGAAGGTGCAGTCGACTAGCGACCTCATCAGCGAGCCAGTCGTTCTCATGTACCAGTACGCTTGCCGTGTATTAGGCAGACACATCGTGAACCGTCAATATTCCAGTACACTCTATTGGCGTTGATACGCTTCAATTCCTTGAGCGGGAAGTGTTAGATGGGCATGTCTGCGCTTTTGCGAGTATGAAGTGATTGAGAAGGATCCCGAGATGCTATGCACAATTGTTGCGCTGTCATTCTGGGTACACGACTCCCCAGATCTCAGTCCAAATGTCCAAATAAAAAGACTCTGAGTGATTGGCGAAGTAATAACAGGAATTTGAGAAAATCAGTCTCTGCCACTAGTTATAGATAGTGCCGCAAAGACATATGTAAAAGAGAGACACACCAGATGTTATATGACGGGCTGTTTCCGTGGCCCCGATGGTATATTGTGTCCATTCCCCAGCTTTGAAAGTCTACATTGTCGTGATGGTTCTCATTCAGGAAGGAGTTCACGTGGCTTTCACTTCTCCTCTCTGCCCATCATGGTCACGCCCAATCAACAGAGCCACGGCCTCATACGGGCGCATACGGACGGAACAGCGACGATAGAATTCAGACATCAACGCCAACGCCACAGCGAAGCTCTTAGCAGCTGGACGACGAGACCGTTTCGACGCCGCTGCCAGTTGGATTTTAGTATGGCGTCGGCAACTGATGGGGAAGAAGGAGGAAGACAATGCACTTAGATAGACTGCTGCATTCAAAATCCGAGGTCCTTTCCCCTTCATTCAGTGAAATCGGGTATAGGCGTCCGTGCTTGATGTGCAAGGAGACCATTTAGCTTATGCCTGGAATGAAATAATCTGCTTGGACGTAGAATTTCTTTCATCCTTAGTCCTTAGTCTACGAGGTACGTTTATATCTGAGTGAAAGCAATCAACCATCTTACGATACGGACAGACACTTCCATCTTTCATCATGATCACCAGACATATTTTTACTCAACTCTCGCCTCATGTTCAGAATCACCGCTTAAAAGCCACGCGACGTTCCCATCGATGTCACGATAAATAGTATGTCTTGGATGTCGCCCTAGTCATCCTCTTGTGCGACGGTCTCATGGGTTCTGACCAGGAAACCTCCTTGCCTTCTCGGAGTCCTACCTTCTACTGGGACTTTGTAATCTTTAAAGTGCGTTATATTTCTCTTGGTTCATTCTCTCCGTTCACATACCGTCTAGGTCCAAGACAAGCTCTACAAAGTCCCCAAGCACGTCTTCGAGAAATCATCAGAGGTCTTTTCCGACATGTTCTCGATTCCACAGTCCGCGGACGTAACAGTGCGAGAAGGAATATCGGACGAGCATCCTATTACGCTAACGTTAGTGGAAAGTACACACTTTGAGGCCCTCTTAAACGCGCTACTGGTCGACACACGATAGTGAGCGATCCTTTAGCCTCTGCATGACCCTGTGCTTATAAGCGATCGGCAGTACGAATTACGCAGACGTGGGTCTGGGGCGACAACAATGGCTATGGGTTCTGGAACTCGCTAATATGTGGCGCATGGTGAACATGCGGCGGCTCGCCATCACGCAGCTCTCGAACATGAAGTTGACTGATGTCGACCGCATTGTATATGGTCATAAACTCGCTGTCGCGGATTGGCTGTTGACGGGATATCGAGATATCGCCTCGCGCACTGTCGTCATCAATGCCGATGACGTGAAGCTTTTGGGGGTGAATGCCTGTTTGTTGATCTGGCAGGTACAGTTGAAGGCCTGGAATCAGGCGGGAGGATACAACTTCCAACCATCATTGAGACGGCTACTGACTGACACGTTCATGTCAAGCGTGAATGACGCGTATCAAAGAGGAATCAATTTGGGGGATCTTGAACGAAACCCTCGACCTGGCTTTTGAAAACACTGTTTCATGTTTAGTATGACGATACAAAGGGCTAGCTACATCTAAAATATACGCAGGTACACTCTTATACAAGGATTTCCACGGAAGTAATAGAAGGACAATTGACACGACACGGCGTGAAGTGTGATGACGATTAGACCTAAAGCAGTGTCGAGGAGATCCTAGCGAGGCGAGGGACGAGCCAATCACTCTCATAACACTGTCAAGGGAACCTACATTAGCTTCTTGGTTAAAAGAGGAAAAGGCCAACCCACCGTAGGGCACAGGTAGCAAGGCGGTCTCGTCTTCCTGACCCGTATCCACCTCGTTGAATTCGTCGTAGCCTCCCAACTTGCGCAACCGCTACACCAGTGCAACAGCCTATGCTCCGGAATGAGCACCTCGACCTCCATAGCATGCCCATTAACACCCCAGTTACGCAGAATAGCCGGATGCGCAGGACCCATATCCAGCAGGAACCCGAGGAGCGTCTGCCCGTCCTTCTCCCACCCAGACGCCGTCTCAAGATCGAACAAAAAGTGCGGATTGCCCAGCTTCAGGCCGCATTTCGCGCGCCCGCGACGCGTATTGAGGCGCGATATCTCGCGAGAGTCGGCAGTGGGGTAAGAACGAGCGAACAACAGGAACCAATCGCCGTTCGATTTGTGGCCGAGGGCCAAATCAAGGGTCAGCGATGGCGGAGTGAATTTGAACATCTCGGGGGTGTGCGTTTCGATGAACGGTGCCATTCTGGATCTCATCGAAGACGGTAAAGCATTCTCTGCTCGAGTGGGTAGATGGTGGGCGGGGTAACAGTGGCCTTGGGACTAGAACGGCAGCGGGCTCGGAAGGAAGGCGGCATAATCATTACAGCAATACATTAGAGCGAGCGCGGAGTGGGTCGTACAGATTGGGAATGCGAGACTACAGGTACACGAGTGCGATACGAACGTCCAAGAGATGCATGCAGATTAAAGAAAAGTATGTGTGATGTGTAGAGCCTAAATACTCGGGTAAGAAACTGCCGATACATTCGAGTTCAATTGTACTTGCCGGTTACAGTAGTATTCAAGCACGCATCCTGCGTGCAACACCCGGTATCTTTGAATACAGTTTGAGGAAGCGGCGGTAAATTGACCGCTGCTTGCGGTGGACTGGTATAGGAACGCTCCCTACAGATTCCTCTCCTTGACGGATGGCAAACAGCTCTTCTGGTTTGAACAATAAGAAAGACTTTGGTCTGATTAGAGCACCAGAGCCGGATGCATTATAGAGGGTCTGAGATCGGGTTTAGATAAAGAAACCATTTCAAAGTGCTAGGGCTCTCACATCGTCTTCGAGCTCTTCTTCTTCGACGTAACTAAAAGAATCCGCATAGGTGTAGAACGACTCCACTCCGGGATCGTAAACGTCGAGGGACAAGGTGCACGGCGCTTCATCCTGTACCAGATCCGACCAGCACACGTGAGCAAAAGACGTTTTCGGGTGAAATAATAGTTCGGTATCCAGCGAACGAAGACATATGTGGTCAAATGTCACTGAGAGGGAAGTAGGATCGAGGACTTCATGGAGAATGGTCTTCTGCTGGGGCGTTTCCAGAAAGTGCAGTCCCAATGTTTCACCCCAAGGAGGATAGGCGGAAATCACTTGATCGTCTACGGCCTCAGAACAAATGGCAGGTAAGACATTGATCTTCGAGAAGAGGGAGAACATCAGACTTTGCTTGCCTCGGGTGACGTGAACTTTCTGAAGAGTTCGATCCTCTGAGAGGAGGGTATCATGTTAAGATCACGAACAGAGGAATGTCTGGAGGGGTGTCGCCTGCGAGCTGTCATTAGAGGCGTCGCGTCTCCATCTTATATACCGATGGGAGGTATCGGGCCATGCTCGGGTCTTGGGGAATCCTTTTGTTATCTTCGCGATCGTAACTTAAGAACTGGTCCTTCAATTGTCCATAGGTCCCCCGAAAAAGAAGCCACACGCGCGAAAATACAATTGTATTCCAGCAGCCACAATAATGCTCAAAAAGACAAAAGTGAGCTAGATCTGACACAACCTGGTCCCGTAGAAGATGAAAAGCCTAATGTACAGATGATGGCAACGACGGGGGTCAAGATGAAGATGGAGCCTGAGGAGTCACCGGTGTTAGCATTAGCACGCTTTTCCGGCGTAGCTTTTTGGTAAGACCCCGTGCACGCTCCATCAAGGACTCTTTACGAGTCAAAGAATTCGTCGAGCGTTGACTTCTGAGAGTATGCACGACCGTTCGCGTTCCAGGACCATCATCGCCGGGAGCATGCTCCGTAGTAGCTTCTTCCACCGAAACGCCGATAACCATATTCGAGCTCGGGGTTCCCTGTACCACACTGGAGGAGCGTGCCCGGCCAAGCTTTCCCGACAGCAATCCGCCTACGGCGCGGGAGATGGTGTTTTGCCGTCCGCCAATCTGGTGCATCTGGGTAACATGGTGCACGTCTTCGGTGTTTGCATCATCATCAGACAGATTGTCAGATGCCAACGAGTCGGCACTGTGATTCTAATACCAAATGAATGAATATCTAACTGATGGGGCTCGAGTTTCGTACTAACCTGGTAAATTGTGGAGTACGGTGAGAGAGATGGTGATACCCGTCGCGGGGTAGGGGTAGTTATCGGTCGGGGAGTTGTGTCGATTATTTGGGTGAGGTGGTCGGAGAGCTGTCCGGACGTCAGTCATCTTCTTATTCGGTAGAAGACTACATGTAAACACACCTGTCCAAAACGGGAGATGGACACGCTGCCTCTCCGACGTGCTTTCGCCTTTATTCTCAACGATGTCTCTGCGGAGTCTTCCCCTGAGTCGGCTTGCTTGACAGTGTTGAATTTCTCATCCTGGACGCGTCTCTCGGTTTCCTCTTCAACTTGTTGAAAGATCTGTATGCACAGCATATGTTTTCAGCCAATCTGAAGAATAAATGGGATAGCGGAGACGCACCTTCTCTAGGGATTCCGGACAGGCAGACATATTCAATGGTCGGCGAAGGTGTAACGCGTCGCGAGAACGTTGGAGACGGTAGGCAGAAGGTGGTGGGAATGGTGGGAACGTGGAAGATGGGAGCAAAGAAATCACCGCAACTTAACCCAAATGCTGTTCATCTTCCGCCAGTACGTACTTTCTCACCCCCGACTTTTTTTCAAAAAGGGTGAGCCTTACCTAATGGCACGTGGAAGGCGGCCTCCCTAAGGGTGGTCCTGATGCCAATATTCGGATTCGGATGGTCCCTTCTAGTCCAACTGTCCAATAGCAATTGCAAGCGCTCTCCAGTTGTTCTCAATCTTCTAATACTCTCATGACTGAGCGCACTCCTATAGGCTATCGTCCGTATGCAGAACGATATCCACCTTATGAGGAAGGATCTCATAATGCTCTCACCCCCCAAAAGGAAGCCTGAAAGTTGGTCGAGCGCATGGTGAAGCTGACCCCACGCTGGCGACGTGAGAGCAAACTCTGATCGCTTTGATAAGCCATTTTCGGACTTACCGCCAGAATATGACGGTTATGGGAAGGGTGGTGTGGCGGAAATGACACACGCGGTCCTCCAATACTGTCATGATCGTAAGCCCGAAATCCTAGTTCAGACGTTCCCGATGGTCATCAGGACTTGTTCATATTCATACTACCTCTAGAGCAATTTAAATTTTAGAAGGTTGCTTCGAAGCACAGGGATTTATGAGCTGCCCATGCTTGCTTTTGATGGCCCGTTCCGCACTACAAATTGAACGCTCAGAATAGAGCAGAAAAGATGCGGTGATAGTACTCACATATACAGCGACTTTGCATCTAAACATGAACTCATGAGTAAAGTTGATAGTATGCAATGTAGTTGACGCACTTTGAACATTGCAGCATAACACTACCATCGCTTTGAACCTTACGCCCACAGCCGGGAGCGCCGCACTCTTTCAAACCCTTCTCTAGTGACGCCTTCACCATTCCCTGCATTTCACGAGACTCGCTAGAGGCTCATATCAGTGGCATCCTCAACAATTCAGGCTAAAACTGACGTGTCGTTCTCCAATATCATGAGGCATCGCTCGCACGTCTCAACGGCAAAAACTGGAGGCATCGTTCTTACCCACTGGAGTATCTGGTCGTACAACTTCTTTTGATCATCCGCAGGGATGTCGTCGACGCCTTGCAGAACGAGCAGGGTTGATAATAATTGGCCCAATTCGGCAATTTCCGTGTCCGCAACGGTTTGCGGATTGAACGTGTCCTTTCCTTCTAGGATGCGTTTGACTTGCAGAGCTGCGAGACCAGCACCGGCTGGGGAGTTGATGAAGCGAACGAAGTACGGCCTAGAAGGCGAATATGATGAATGGCATGCACGTGTAAAGGCGCGTCTGTGGTGCCTCACGTAAAGGTAATATTGTTCAGTATGAGTGCGGCTACGCCGAGGACAGCATCGCTAGCCCTGTACTTTTCGACGAGTGCAGGCAAATATTTAGCGGTGAACTCGCTAAACATGTCTGTAAGTACTACTCATGATCTGATCTAAGAGACATACACGAACTGGTAGATCTTGTATTGTTCCGGACGAGGCATAGCTTGCACAATTCCGAGCTGTTGGAGATCGATTTTGAGCAGCAACTCCAGAAGATCGAGTCGATGAGCGCATTGCTACCTGCATGTGCAGCAGTTGCGAAGATCCTTCATGTCCTTCAATTAGTCCTGATGATGCCAACAAGTTTTCGATGATGGTCATGTCGAATAAGTTTATCAGTGAGAGCTGCGAAGATCTCCCACGCACCATATATAGACAGATGTACATCACGTGTTCGCGAATCTCTCGATGAAGACTTAGACCACCTCGGATCTACCATGCGCGAAAAGTGGGAAAGAGATTCCACGTATTATTGGGATAGCGTAGTATTTCTGGAATGTCTCTCCACGGTTACTATGGCGTCGTTCTCACGCGTCTCTGATAGGTCGAGAACCGACTTTATAAAGTTCCCCGTTATTTCTTTGCAAACTACTCAGAGATTTTTGCATCGACATTCGACCTTCCTCAGGGAAGTTCTGTCCCCGAAGGACAATCCGACGATAATCCGTTTGAGCTACATGGCTTGACGTGCTCCGAGTGATGTGAACTGGCGCTGGTGTGGCAATCTTCTCGGAAACCGTCTCGTCTGTTCAATGTGTCATTGGACACGCCCACCGTCATCGACACTAGTCACTAGGTTCCTCGTCCAAAGGATTCGTGTATGTGACACCTAGCTATAGATACACAATGAGCGCTACAACCTCGCAATTCATTACAACAAACAATGAAGCAGTAGTCATACACATTATAATGTACACTGAATAACCAATAATGTTGTGTACCGCGTCTCATGAACCTCCTCCATTCCCACTTGCTCCTTCTGTATTAGTTGCGGGACGTCTCCTCCTCCTTCTCCTGGGAAACAGCGGCCCACGAGGCATCGGCCGCTCATCCAGATCCAGAGCGACATTCGCCGCCGCATGCAGCCCTTCAATCCACTCAACCACGCTCTTCACGTCGCCAGCCTGCAATAAGAACTGCTCGCCCTCCATCCGGACCCGGATGACGTTCTTTCTTTTCAGATAGTCATTCCCAAGACCTGATTCAGCGTGTTGTAGGGTGTATGCGTGCAAGAGCTTGAGGCTATCGCCGCAAGCAGAGGTTGTACTAGAAGATATTGAAGGACTTGAAGAGTGACTGTGTGGCGATGAGGACGTAACAGAGGGGGCAGAAGACGCGCTGGACGGGAATGGGCGAGAGACATTGAGTGTAGACCCGAACCTGCTGCGACCATCTCTTCTTCCACCACCATCGTCGGGTATATTCAAAGATGTCCTGCCAAGCTGCGTTGCTGGTGTAGGTGAAGTTGGTGACGGCGCATCGCTCCAGCTTCTTCCATGTGTCAGTATGCGCCCTATTATAGAGCGAGACTGAGGCGGAGAGAGATGCGGCGGCGAAGATGGTGGAGGCCTAGATACCGATACCAATCAATAATCAGAGCAATAGAGTAAAAAACAAAGTCGTACAATGTTAACTCTGTCTGCCCACTGCCCCCAACACCAACCTCACCAGATTTAGGCTCGTTCTCCCTTTCCCTTGAATCAGCCACGTTCCCGTTTTGCGCAGTCCCACTGCCGACGTTCGACGACCTTGGAGCCGCTGTACTAATCGTCGAGCTGGCAACATCGCCAACTCCCACTTTCCTCTCCCACCATGCGCCGATACCGGAAGAAGCCGAAACATCTTATAAGCCCAGTATCAGAAACGGTATTATAAGAGGAACCTGCCGCTTACCCTCAAACACCCTGAGTACCGTTCCTTCCAGCTCACATACCACCCGCCGCCACTTTCTATCCTTCGCCTGAACGCCTGGAGCACTGAACTCCATCTTCCGCGGCATTATCGCTCTTAAGTATATGTCGTTGGTATAATCTGGAAGCATGTCGACGAAATGCCCTGTTTCCTCGGGATACCTGGCTTCCTCAATAATCCCGTCGTCGTTGTCATCGTTTTCGTCATGTGGATGGTCGCGGTGATGTCGGTGAACGGCGTCAATATCAGGTGGTTCAAGGGCCACACCTATACCCCCGCGCCAATGTGGCGCAAATGCTGGGTACGGAGGCGGCGGGGATCCAGGCACAGTGAAGGTCGGCATGCTTCTGCGCCTCTCAAGCACAGAAGGCCGGCGCGTCGGAGGCGCAGGTTGAGGTTGCGCGATCACTGGTGGAGGCGCTGTAGTAGAACTTGTACTCGGCTGCTCCTGCTCCTCTTCACGTCTCGTCATTGCCGGACCCAAAATATTAATCATACTGCGGGAGGCATGCTTATAGATCCCATGCTGCTTGGCACTAACAGGTGTCTGTGGTATCAAGATGGACGACGCGGGGGTTGGAGGTATCCTGCCCGTCCCAGGTGTCTGGGGTATCAAAATGGATGAAGGGTTTGTAGCAACTCGTCCTGTACCCGGCGTCTGTGGTCGTACTGAGGACAGCGAAGGGGTAGGTGGTATACGCGGCGTCTGCGTTTGTCTTATCGACGACGACCCAGGCGTTCGAATAGAGGCGCCAGAGATCCTCGACGATGTGGAAAAGTAATCTGTGGGCGTTTGCGCATGGTCAGGCGTCTGTACCACGCCCCCACCCATGAGATTTCCCCAGCCGTTCAATCCCAAATCTAAGGGTGGCAGCTCAACCTGCCTCAAACCTATTCGAGGTGTTCTATTTCCTCCGGCTGCCGGAGGACCTTCCTCGGATTCAACCCCACCATCATTTGCATCCAGAAAACCATCGTCTTCGCCTTCGCCGTCGGAATCACTAGAGTCACTATCCCCATCGTTATCGTTTTCATCCATGGTCCCTTGCCTCGGGAGAGCAGGCATGCTCCTTAAACCGCTGCCCCGAATAGTACCGCCATTTGCGGAAGATGTTGCCATGGAGGGAATGGGGAGAGCTGGTAGATTAATTATAGGCATCGGTGCACGGGTAATCAGAGTCGGACTGAGACGCGCTGTAGCGTAAGGAGAGGCAGCAGAAGGCAGACGAACAAAGGAAGGATGCGGACGGATAGCAGACGAGGACGACGTTGACGGCCGGGGAAGCGTCTTCGATGCGATGGGCGTAGGAGCAACTGGTGCGGGAATTGCCGTAGACGGTCTGATAGGTGCGTACTTGGATGACGAAGGCGGGAACACGAAGGCTCCGGCGTCACCCTGGTTAGGAAGGCCATCGACAACAGCCACGCCAACACCGGTGCCAGCGACAAGTGCCGCGTTTATTGAACGGGAAGGACCGTGTTTCCCCGATGTTCGCGATGGTCTCGATGCCACGTTCGGAACAGATGGTGCTGCTGTCCTTGGCGCTGCATTTGTCGGTATAGATGGCGTTACATCGGGTGCAGGTGGCGGCGCCACTGATACAGCTGTGGATGGCACTATTGAAGAAGCTGTCAAGGTAGTTGTCTGAGCTGTAGGAGTCGCTGGTGGTTGTGCTGTCGGCGTGGCGGTTGTAGTTGTGAACCTAGCTGCTTGAGACCCAAGGACGTCAAAACTACGTGGCTCCCGTTCTGTCGTGCCTGTACTACTAGTAGAGTCGCGCACGCCTAGTGAAAGTAGAGGCTGGGACATGAATCTCTTGCCGAAATACGGCTCCGGTGTTGACATGCCAACGTTGTACGGATTGGTGGTGGTGGAGTTGCGGACAGAGGATATAGAACCTTTCTTGCGACGAAGCTTTGAAAAAGTTTTGCTAAAGAACGAGGAGGTGCGACTCTGCGGGAAAGATGAATATCAGGGTCGCCACGGGGAAAGCGGGGGAACGGACTTCGACGGTCATGACGCTCTGAGCGCGTGGTGGGCATTCCATCATGGCTGGTTCGTAAGGCGTGTGGGTCGTGCTGGTCGTCAGAGTAGGAGATGTTCGTGGCCAAGTACTAAGTAGCGATGTGTTAAGGTAAATCAAAGGGCACTGCCCGCCGTTCAGTCTCCGCACGTATGGTGGTGCCCGTCGAGCTCTGTATGCCGTATGTCGCTGGGCTGGGACTATATGGGTGCCCCGCGTCAACTCTGCACCGCCTGAGCTACAGCGGATGAAAGACGCACCCCGAAAGTCCTTGAATGCCCTTATGAGTGGACAATACCGGTTATGGCCTGTTCTCTGAGCCAGCCAGACCTCAGCCTTGTGCTGCCTTGTTGGCTCAAGCAGAGCAAGCCAAGTCGAGTGCGATATCACACGCCTTGTCACTGCGAATGATCGACGATAACAGACACCTATCTGTCACCAAGATAACCTGTCGTGTACAGTGCGTCGAGAACGAAAGGACGGTTTGGCCGAGGAAATCCAAGGAAAATCTGGTGATGGCAAGGCAGTGCGCGGGCTGCTGGACGAGGGAAAAAAGAGAATGAATGGGAACATGACATCACGGTGTAATTGCCTATAATTGGTCATCTCGATGACAGAGTAGGCGACCTCGATCGGGATCGGCTGTCCGCATCTGGACGGTTTGCGATGTGGCGCGGAGGGAAGATAGAAAGCCTAGAACTTGAATGCTTTCTAGAGGTGCGAAAGGTATTGGTATATGTGCAACCGAGGATGCCTGGGTATGTCTGGTAAGCCGAGGATGCTTGGGTATGTTGGCATGCCGAGGATCGCTCACACTGGCTCACACGACTTCAACTCGCCTTCCAAAATTAACTCATGATATCCGCATTTTCTAGTCAGCAGACGGAGGCGGTATATCTCAGAGTAAGCACTTGAATTCTCTACAATCGGTCGAGCCATTGACCGATGAACGCGTGAACTCGTATGGGATCCCCGACGGTAATTGCGGCAAACGTAAGAAAATCAAACGCACCGCGTCATCAAAGATGAAGTGGGTCTCCTTTAGCCACGTTGTCTATTGTTTCCTTGCGCCCATCATGAAACTCTTCACGCACAATAAAAGCGATTGTTTTCGACTCGCTGCCAGTGGGGCGTTTGATTGTTCTTGAAAAAGGCTGGATCTAGCTGGAGGCTCCGAAACTGGAACGAATGTGTCGCCCGAGCACCTTTGCTACCGTATCGTCCACGACCACTCTGCCTGGATGTACGTTGGAGGAATAGAGAACGCTCGCGCCCGTTTCCTCCCCACATATGCCTGTCTTTAGCCCCCACCACGATCTCAGACTATACTCGAGGGACCTTCCATATGGCCTTCTTTCGCAGTTGAGAAGAAGAACACGAATCAACATGCACCTTGGGCGACGCTGAACCTGATGAGCCATGCTGCAACCTCCGATGTTACACCACTGCTATATTCGGGGAACGTCTTGCAAGGTTTTGTGAGTTTATCTCTGCAGGAGCTTACGACGATAACAGATATTTCGGTTGTTGTGAGCTCTTTCTCCATTGCTGTAGCGTTCCTGATTTGCAAAGCTCCGGGGGATCATTTTCATGACCACATTCACTGTTGGGGCTTCATTCGAGCACACTTTTTTGAGAGTACTATTATATCGCCCAATCCGCCGGCGTTCGGGAAGCTCTGTAGATCGATTCAGTGGCCCTTTGAAACGACGCTGCCGACTTCGGTCACAGAGAAGAACGACATGGGCGTCTCGAAGTAGTACCCACTCCCCGAGTTCTTCTATGAGAAGACAACCTCGGTCTAGGTCGTATATGAACTGATCGCTCACGCTCAAAGAGGGAGGTTTCAACGTAGTGAGCGACTTCGCGTTAGAGGGACCCTTGCCGAAGGCTCTTACCCAACCGCCACCTGCTTCGGGGTTTATTGGTCCTAATCCGCTCGTCCATTATCAGTCCTCACTTTGTTACTCTGAGCATCGGGGCAGCAGCTCAGGCTGCGTGGAGATAGCTCCAAATTTGGATCCCCCTCGCTCGACAAGGGTATGCATCTGAGAGGTTCCGTGGCGTCAAGACTTCGTTTCAGCGATAGAGTTATGTATGAAATCTATTCATTTGTTGCGTAACATTACTTTATGATGTTGACTACGTATGAAGTAGGAGTCCTTCGCTCAGTGCGTGTTTTGGGAAGGGTCTAGCTATCTCTGAAGAAGCTGATCAAGTACGAATGCGAGTTGCTGCGTCTAATCGGGAAAATTGTTGCGCATTTTTGCTCTTGAGTACTTGACCATTGAGCGATGTGATTCGGTGACGGCGATGTGGTAGTCATTTGACAGATCCATGGGGAAGAAAAGCTATGCTCACAAAGGTATTGAGACGAGCGAGACTTGATGTGTAAGATCAAGCGAAAAGAGTCGGCTCCCTTTGCATCATATAATAAGTCCGGGCACAGTCCTCAGTGATGCTGGGCAATGCGAGGATTTGTTCACCGCTGTTTGCCCAAGCTCATTGGCGCATTTTCCGAAAGATTGGTGCTTGCTCACTACAAGCTCGTAGTGATGATAGGATGTATAACATGGGACCAGTCAGGATTCGCTTGAATCGCCGATTACAATGTACACCACAGAACCAGATCAGGGTAGGTTGAACGAGAAGCGGGTGACGCGCTCATTCCAGTCGGTAACATTGAAGCCGTCGTACGGCTGTGCCATAGGCTGTAGTATCGGTAGTGGCCAAGTATTCTCTTCTGTGTGGTTCATATCCAAGTCGAAGTTGCCAAACAAAGCCAACCTCAGAACATGGAATCGAACCATCATTAACAGACGCTGTCCTCGTCGGCTCCTATGTTCTGCTTATTTGAATCTCGCTTTCTTTTTGATCTATGCGAACTTACAGTCAGAGAGCAACGGCAATTGAAACCGACTTCGCTTTTGCTCGGCCCCGCGCTGCCTCCGCCCAAATGGGATGTTTACTCGGTTAACCTGCTTTCTGAGGACGATGGTGGGCACGCATGAACTGACTGTTTGCTCCGATGACTAAAGCGCCTCCACGTTCGTAGCGTTACCAAATTGAGCTCCAGGGTGTAAACGGCGGCTGCGTGAAATTTACGATTGCATGGGACAGGGATATGCTACATTCCGCTCTAACCGAATGCCTAGTATTGAAAGGACAATCTAGAACCCTCTGATGCGGAAAAGTTGCCACTGTATAGCCCGAAAGCTATTGAATCGCTGCGTCAAGCTTCACCAACGACGACCATGAGGCTCAAGACGGTCCAGATGACGCGTATCAGGTAGAAGCACGTCATGACACGCGTCTTTCAACGCGACAGGAAGGTCATTCAATCGTGGCGCACGGAAGGCGGCGCGACCCCGACGCCGGATCGCAAATAAGCGAGAATTTCTTGATCTACGGGGATGAGCTCGCACTCGGTGATCACCGTCAGGGAAACCACTCGTATACCGCTGGCTTTACACCACTCTGTGTAATCTGTTGCGAGCGTGAATGCAGTGTGCTAGGTACTTGTCCAAGGTGCGGAGTTATCCACTTCTGGCGGGAGTCAGTGGTTATGTGCTAATCTCTTACCAGCGTCGCTGCTTTTCGGTCCGTTAGGATCATAATATTGCAGCGGTTCAGGTCAAACGTTTACTGATTGGGTTCGCTCCGCGGTAGGCCTTTGGGACGGCGTAGCCTTGTCGTCGATCATCACAGATATATAACTCACTGGCGCTCGGTATTTAGCTCCCATCCAAACGACCAGAGCCATCCAATCCAGATCATTGGTTATCATGTCCTCGTCCTTCGACGCTCTTCTCACTCCTCCAAATGCGGTCATTCTAAAGGACACTAAGCTTGCAGACCTCATTCCAACACGCGCCTTTGGGTCATACGGGATCCTTCTAGGATGCGCTGTTCTAGCCTTCTTCATCTACCGTCGGTTGAAGTACAAGTCCCTCGGAAAACTCCCTCCTGGGCCTAAGGGCCTGCCTCTCATTGGCAATCTATTTGACCTTTACGGGGCGGACGAGGCTTGGATCACTTTCACAAAATGGAAGAAATTATACGGTGCGTTATTTTTGATGAGATTTGACAGGAATCTCACGAAAGTCTAGGTCCCCTCATATATTTGAATGTGGCCGGTCAAGATATTGTCGTCCTCAACAACCACAAAGTTGCCGCTGACTTGTTGGATCGTCGTGCTGGTATCTACAGTGATCGCCCTCAATGGATCGGTGCGTTTTCTTTCGAGCCCTTTTCCAGCCATCTTTAATCGCGAAACTCTTAGTTGCTTCTGAGATTCTTACTGGTGGTCTTCTCGTCGTGTTCAGTCGTTACAATGACATGTAAGCTGCCAATGATCGTGGATTCGCCGAACTAACGAGTACTTCTAGTTGGAGAAGGATGCGTCGTGCAGCCCACGAGGGTGTCAACAAAGCCGTTGCGCCTACGTACCAACCTCTCCAAATCAAGGAGGCCGTTTTCCTCGTTGATGGCTTAATCAAGGATGACAGGAATTGGGATGAAGAGCTTAGAAGGTATGTCATTCATCTATCCGTGCAAAGTCAATCTCAATGACTTTTAGAGCTGCTGCTTCTATGATCATGTCCGTCGTATACGATGCTCCCATTATCGAGGACTGCCACGATCCCTCCATCGCTCGCGTTAACACATTTGTCGGTGCGCCGTGATTCTGGTTTCCTATCATGATATACTGACTTGTCTTAGAACGTCTTGCTCGTGCTGCCTTCCCTGGAGAACATCTCGTCGAGTTCTTCCCTTGGATGCGCTACCTCCCTAACTCCATCGCCAAGTGGAAACGCGATGCCGAAGCCCATCACGCTGTTGACTCTGTCCTGTTCCAGTCTCTCTATGACGATGTCGAGAAGCGTGTGGTAAGCACATATTTTGAGCGACGTCTTCAATGCCTAACTCGCGTATAGGAGGCTGGTGATGACCGCCCGAGTTTCACTGCTACACTAGTCAAGGAGAAGAAGCGACACGGTATGAACGAAAAGGAGTCTTCCTGGCTTTCTGCTACCCTCTAGTAGGTGTTTCCACCATATATTCTTGATACATATCAATAACATTCGATTAGCGCTGCTGGTGCCGAGACTGTATGAAGGTCTTGTTTTTATCTTTGCTCCTTCTCACGTCTTGGTAGACAGCTGCTGTTTTGGAATGGTTTATGCTTGCCATGGTCAAGTACCCGGAGATCCAGAAAAAGTGCCAAGACGAACTCGATGCTGTTGTCGGCCGCTCGCGCATGCCTACTTATGCTGACCGCGACTTCCTGCCTTACATCTCCGCTACCGTTCGGGAATGCCTTCGCTGGAAACCTATTGATCCCGTCGGTGTGTAGCAATTTTGTTTCTGTGAAATTTGAGAATGGTTCTGATCTAGCTTGCACTAGGTCTTCCCCACAGAGTGACCCAGGTGAGATCGCGAGTACTACGAGAAACCTACGCTTATTACTTCCATTAGGACGATTACTATGAGGGCCACTGGATCCCTAAAGGGTGCGTACTATGGTATCGTTCTGAATTTCACTCATGCCTCGTAGAACGATCGTCATTGCCAATGTCTGGGGCATGAACATGGACACTACGATCTACGTACGCTGCTTTCTTTTGCTTGACGCTTGAGCTCACCCGCTGTGTATCAGGGCGAAGACGCTTCTGAATTCAACCCTGGACGCCACATCACTCCAGATGGCAAACTTGCCAAGGCTCTGGTGGACACCAAGGATGGTAAGCCCTTCCTTTGTGAATCTTTTGCCTTGCTGATCAAAGTTTGACAGAGGGTACGTGATACACAAATAGCTAATACACATTCTAACCTTCAGAAATTGCGATCAGGTCACTTAACCTTCGTACGTTCGCGTGCATATATTTCTTCATCATTTCTTGAATCTGCCTCCTCAGGGCTTTGGTCGTCGTATCTGTGTAGGCAGGCACGTTGCAAATAACTCGCTTTTCATCGACATTGCTTGCATACTCTGGGCTCTCAACGTTGACGTCCCGAAGGACGCCTCTGGCAAGCGCCTGTTCCCCGACAGTGAGAAGTACTTCAGCGAAGGTCTTGTCTTGTGCGTCCATTTCGTATTGTACATTCTGTGGTATTGGCCACTGATCGATGGTTTTGAATCCAGGCGACCTCTTCCGTTCAAGTGTATCCTCACTCCTCGGTTCCCCGAGGCGCCCGCTATCGTTGCGGAGACGAAGGCTCAACAATCTGATGATTGATCAATTTTCTCACTATATACTTTGCACACGGACCCAGAAGGGAGGTCGAAAGATAGATTAGATGGCGAATGGTGGAGAGTGGGTTGATATAGTAATATAGATTCTGGCCACATGACTATCTATTTTTGCAATCTGATATCGTACTTAGGCTTTTGAGATATTTTGTGCTGAAGTTGTTCGCAGCGCAACTCCTCGGTTTCTGTTATCTGGTTACCTGGATGCCTGGATGCATGGCGTTTTTCTCTCGTTTCCGGTTGTATCTAACTCTCAGGAACTTCTTCCGGAATCATATGTTCGACTCTGGCCGAACCGAGGGTGTTATTGGCAATGCGGGAGAACGAGCGCGTATGCGTCATGATCGATACTTCGTCGTGTGGCTGCCCAAGGCTTCAGGCTTGTACTTTGTGCTTCTAGCTCCACTCATTACCGAGGAAGAACTGTCGGCGTCGGGGAACCTAGTACGCAGTCTATTTGCCTTCGAAGATGTAGATCGAGCGGCCGCTGTGAAGAAGACAATGACATCGAAGACAATCATTATACCGACGTTATTTCCGGCGTTTGTTGCTGAGGCCGGCCGCCGAATGCGGTCTTCCGATTCGATCACTCTTGTCTTTGAACCAAGCATGTTCACGGACAAGAAACTTTTGAAAGGAAAGGATTGGACAGCCCGGACATGTTACTCCGTCAATTCAACGGTTGTCCCTCGGCTTTGGCCCACCTTTATCCACGTAACTATCATTGCTCTGATACGAGGTCTGTCTCGTGGCTGATAATGTCGCGCGCAACACCGGCTTATGAGCGGAGGAGCTGGGAAGTATACACTTGACTGAATGCCACCTGGGGTTCAGCGGCGTGGAGATGAACGTCTCGGTGCCTTTCCGAAAGGTATACGCTTCACTCGATGGATAACGGAACATTTACGTTGGCTTTGCCTCGAGGGAGATTGGATGGACGTGAATGCGCGTATAAGAGGCGAAGCGGAACGACACGACAGTGACAGCCACATCCAAGATGACAACGCCTATACCCCAACCCCCTACTATCCCTCTTTTGGGGAACTCGCAGGCTTTGGATAGCGAGGTGCCCCTGCAATCATTTATTCTCCTCGCCAAAAAGTATGGCGAGATTGTCCAACTCGACCTACTGGGTGCGATCCTGTCCTTCCACCATATTATACCTCTGCTAAAGGGACACGTTGATTCGAAATCTCACAGGCTACAAGATAGTTGTCGTATACTCCCACGAACTCGCCAATGAGATATCGGACGACAAGCGCTTTGAAAAAAACTTCACACCTCAGCTTCTCAATGTACGCGCGCTTGCCCACGATGGCCTTTTCACCGTAAGGTTCCATGACACCATGATGGACTGTTCTCCTAAACTATCTCTGCGCAGGCATTCGGCAATGAACCAAACTGGGGAATTGCTCGTCAGTTCTTGGATTTCGTTCGTGCTCACAATGGATCTAACTTGAACGGCAGATCGTCTGCTCATGCCTGCGTTCGGAACTGCAAACATCCGTGCCATGCTCCCGGATATGAGGGACATTTGTGATCAGATGCTGCTCAAGGTCCGCTGTTTCTCGATGCTGCAGAATTTATGGGTACTCAATTCCTTGTATCGATCAGTGGGAGCGGTAAGAAGCAAAACAATACCACTGTCCAAAGCTTACCTTGTGTATCTGTTAGATTTGGTCCACACCAACTCATCGATCCGACCGACGACTTTACGCGAGTCGCTCTTGATACGCTTGCATTCTGTACTATGTCGCATCGGTACTACTTTCTCTCTTCTCTGGTTCTAGTCACGCTTATCAAACACGTCACCTAGATTGAATTCGTTCTACAGCGTGCGTGCTTTCAATCTGAATGTTGTCTCGGCTTACCCATAAGCGTTGTAGGTTGAACCTCCTCAGTTTGCCAGATCGATGGCCGAGTTTCTTAAAGAGTGTTATTATCGCACAAAACGACCTGGTCTTGTTCAGTCCTGGATGAAATCGACAAATGCCAAGTATGAGAACGATATGAAGGTGATGAAGGACGTCGGCAACGCCAGTCAGTCACATTCAGGTCTACACAAGGGCATATATGCTGATGACGTGTAGTCATTGCGGAGCGAAAGGCAAACCCGATCGAAAAGAAGGACTTGTTGAATATCATGTTGAGCGGGAGGGATCCCAAGACCGGAGAAGGCCTATCAGAAGAGGCAATCTGCAATAACGTGAGTGGGTTAGCGATGATAGTGTCTTTGACTGACCTGTTCGTTCAGCTTTTGACATTCATGATAGCAGGTATGTGATGATGGGTGAATGTGTACGACTATTAACTTGTTTTCCGTTACGCAGGCCACGAAACCTCATCGGGAATGCTTTCCTTCACAGTGTATTGGCTCCTCAAATACCCGGAGGTCATGCGACAAGTTCGCGCCGAAATCGACCAGGTGTTGCAGGGGCGTCGCATTGAAGTGGAAGACTTCGACAAACTACCGTACCTTGTTGGTGAGTGATTTTAGTTTCAAGCCCGAATCGCCAAGCTGACGGAGTTCCAGCTGTGATGCGTGAGTCCCTAAGGTTGTGCCCTACGGCACCGGCCAGATCCGCTGCTGCGAAGGACGATACTACCATCGGTAATGGAAAGTATTTTGTGAAAGCTGGCGTTCCGTTGGTCATCCAACAGTGGGTTATGCATCGTGATCCAAGAGTCTGGGGTGATGATGTATGTCTGAATCTCGAACGTCTCTGCTGGATAGGTTGCTGACATAGCTTCGCAAGGCGCAAGAGTTCCGACCAGAGCGAATGCTGGATGGAAAATTTGAGGCTTTACCTGCAAGTTGTCCCCGTTGACTGAAGTGTTGTACTGACTTCCTATCATTGTAGGCCAACGCTTGGCAACCTGTGAGATCGACTACCCCTTAAATTGCGTCTACTGACAATTCCTGAATGCTCAGTTCGGTTATGGTATGCGAGGATGCATTGGCCGTCCCTTTGCCTGGCAAGAGATCATTCTCGTCCTTGTTTCTATGATCCAGGAGTTCGATATCTCTTTGGCCGATCCTTCGTACACTCTGCAAATCCAGCAGACCATGACGCTAAAGCCCAAAAACTTGAGGATCCGTGCCAGGTTGAGGACTGATGGTCCCCGCCTTTCTGCAACGTCGGCTTTACATGTGAAGAGAATGTACGACTCGCCCGCCCCATCTGTCAAGGGTTCGATACCGAATCGTGGAGATGCGAAGGCGACGCTGTATGTGCTGTATGGTTCAAACACCGGAACGTCTGAGTCTTTTGCCCAGAGGATCTCTGGTGAGGCGGCGTCATATGGTATTGTACTTCTCGTTTTGTTTTTCGTTCCGTATCGCTCAAATCTACCATTCAGGCTTTGCCGCAAAGCTTGGCACTTTGGATAGCATCACTGGCCACTTACCAACCGATGGTCCCGTCGTGATTGTAACGGCGTCCTTTGAAGGTCGGTGTTTTACACCTTTTTGTTTGACCGCCTAACGAAACTCGTGAAAAATTTAGGCCAACCTGCCGATAACGCTGCTCGCTTTGTTGATTGGATATCTCACCTAGAAGGTCGGGAACTAGCAGGTGTCAAATATACAGTCTTCGGATGCGGCAATTCGGGTGGGTACAGACGTATCAACGAATTCCCAAACTCTGCGACAGTCTTATCGAAGAGCACGGCGGAGAAAGGTTGCTCCCTCGCGGTGAAGGAGATGCAAGCCAAGGCCAATTCTTTCAGGTATTCGATGAATACGAAGCTAAATTGTGGGAAACTCTGTCCACAGTGAGTCGAGCCATTTGCGAATGTATATTTCGCCTGAATCTTGATTATTAGAAATATGCTACGGGCAAGAAGAAAATGGACATTCCTGCACTGGATGTCAAGGTGCTCGATGACGGCGATGAACGTGCGGAGACTCTTCGTCAACCTGATACTGCCATGGGTCGCCTCGTCGAGAATAGACTACTCACGCCTCCTGGGAATCCCGCCAAACGTCACCTCGAGTTCGAGCTTCCCGCCGGAATGACGTTTAATGCAGGCGATTACCTGGCTATGTGCGTCGCTCAACTTCGTCGTCACTTATAACTAAAAGCAGATCCTTAGCCTACCTCACAATCCCATACGGGATGTGCACCGCGTATTAGCCAAGTTTGGTCTATCGAAGGAACAACATGTAAGTGACCTTCCCTGTTACAAAGAGCTTTTTGGTTAACTCTTCCTCTTAAGATCTTCATTTCGGCAGAGAGCCCTACATCTTTGCCAGTTGGAAAGAAGGTTGCGCTGGTTGAGATTCTGAGCGGCTATGTCGAGCTCTCCCAAATTGCAACGACGAAGGATATCCAAATACTCCTCACAGCGGCGTCTTCCGACGATACAGTCAACGCGCTGGAGAACCTCAAGGCATCCTACATAGATCACGTCGCGTCCAAGCGCTTGAGCGTGCTCGACTTGTTGGAGAAATACCAAGACATCAATTATCCCTGGGCGCCTTCCTGAGGATGCTTCCAGCAATGCGTGTCCGACAATACTCATTTCATCCTCACCTTTGTGGAAGCCGGAGAACGTTACGCTCACGATCAGCGTCATCGAAGCTCCCGCCCTTTCTGGTGAAGACAAGCTCTTCCTCGGCGTCGGATCGCACTACCTCTCGCAGCTCTTGCCAGGCGACCGCGTGCGCATGACGGTGCGACACTCAGCTGCGGCATTCCATCTCCCTGAGGACCCGTCTGTGCCGGCCGTGATGTTCTGCGCCGGGTCGGGCATTGCACCGATGCGCGGGTTCATGCAGGAGCGGGCGATGCAAAGATCGGCGGGCGCGATGTTGGGAAGATGTGTTGTTCTTTGGATGTCGTGATCCTGAGGTGGATTACTTGTATGGAGAGGCGGAGTTGAAGGAGTGGATTGAGCTGGGGATTTTGGATGTTAGGACGGCGTTTTCGAGGAAGTCGGAGGCCAGTCATGGGTGCAAGTATGTCCAGGAGTGAGTGTTCATCAATCTTTGCGATGGGTCTGGTGTTGATTGTGTTACTTTAGCCGTATCTGGGTGGATCGACTCGAGATTACAGAAGCTTATGAGAAGGGAGCCAAGGTCAATACTATCTCTCTATGTCTAATCCATGAGTTATCTGATCTGGCCACAGTTCTTCACCTGTGGTTCTGGTACAGTTGCCAAAGGCATCAAGCTGAAGCTCATCGACCTTTTGGAGGACGTACACAAGCTGGACCGTGCTCAGGCAACTGAGAAGTTCGAGCAAGTAACGAAAGGGAGATACGCTACCGACGTGTTCGATTAGTGTCCTTGGCATTTTCATTTCTTCCTTCACTGTATTTGTAATGTTTTTCGGCTGTACTCGTAATTCTTCATTGTACGATTGAAGTATTTTTGCATTAAGAGAGAAGGATATACTTTACAAACGTAGACGACAACAGACCAAGGACAGATACAACAGGCAATAGCGTAAGGACAGCAGGTAGACAGAAGGTCGGCAAACTCTAGTGGGTGAAGTGCATATTGCGATCCAACCAAGCATCATCGAAGCACCACATCATCAAGCAGGGTTCAGACAGTAGAAATGCGACAGGCAACGCGTCTGAATGATTGGTGCACGAAGAGAGTGTTGGAAAGGGCTTGAGTCGTCCGCGGTTAGCTCCCCATTTCCATAGAGCAAACGGGGACTCAGACCTGGGTGATAGCTTCACTCATACTATCAGCCAGCGATACGCAGGATGACTGGACTTGTACTTACCAGCCTTAGCGGTGGGTAGCATCGACGCCAACACGTCTTGAACGATGTCGGGCTCCAGGGTGTTGCAGATGGACATCCAAGACTCGGTTGATTGGATCATAGGAGCTTGTTTTGAGGCAACGATGAGTCTAGCACAGAAAACAGACGCGTATATGCGTACCATTCGCGTCGTCGAATAGCATCGCGGCGAGGACATCCTTGTGAACTGGAACGCGAGGCTGCGGCGCGACGATGTTGACGGGAGCGAGGTTTTCTTTGTTTCCAGACGAGTATGGAGAGGGTCTTGAGGGCGGGTGAGCCATTTCTAGGTGATGGTCGCGGTGCTGGTGCCAGCTTGATCGAAGGATGCGCTTTGTATCACCGGCCCGGACAACCGCACTTGGATCTCCCCGTCATGGCTTGCTGAACGTTGCTTTGGCATGATACACTCGGAACTGGAATCATATACTATACCTTTGCGCTTTGCTTTCATGATGCAAAGCCGGCGGAAACACGGGGACGGTGTATTTGACGCTCTTGGTACAGGTGCGTTCCTTGATGGCATTTAGCTCATCCTTGTTGGAGTTTAACTGTCTGTGAAATGAACCGATTGACGACTTTTGAGTTCAACTGGTGCTACTATCAATGCTTGCTGTCGACTCATTCGGAAAACAGTCCCAACTTAACCATGTGTTTTCCTTAAATCCTGGTGATGTCTGCTTTGTAAAAAACCTATGGCGCAACATAACCAACGTATGATTCTGGTACTCGCATTGACTGCTTCCCGCTAGTGCTCACGGAATATGTCTACTAATGACTTCAGAATTGCAGCGCCTGGGGACCACATCCGTTCATCTCTAAGGTACGCGGCGCATAGTCAATATTGAAGTGCTCATTACGATTGATCTAGGATTTGGCATCCCTACACTCAAAACACTATTTTTTGAGTTCTTTTGACGTCCTCTCCTGAATTCCCAAAATACCGTTCGGTCCTGAAGCACCACTCGATCTGGCCTGCGACGCCGACAGCGATTCCCTCAAGCAACGCGTTTACCGACGTCCCAATGTGTCCCGGAAACATGGGCACATTTGCGAATAGCTCCATGAACCGTTTCGTCATTTCTTGGAACCGCTCCCCCACATAATCGAGTACACCCTGGACATCCAGTCCTTTTTCTTTCATTACGACGACGACGAGGTTATGATACGGATCTTCTGAACGGAATTCCATAGGGAAGGAGTAGACGTCCTAGGGAAACTTCAGTATGATACGTGGGATAATCATCCAGACCACCGTACATTGACGAACATCATGAGCTCCACGCCAAGCTGCATCATCTTTGACACGAAAGGGTGGTCGTAAACATCGTTGGGAAGGTCATGCTGAATGAGCATGAGGTCCAGCGATGGATGTGCCCCCGATCCGGCTCTCCGCACGTTCAGGTAATCATCAATGGAGAGGATATTTTGGTTATCACGCTCAAATGCTTGCCGGTACGTACTATCCAGGTATTCCTGGAAGTGCTGAATATAGCGTTCGGCAGTGGAGCTTGTACAATGGGCATCTTCGAGCGTCCGGATCCAAAACCTGGAGGAAGGAGCGTCAGCAACTAGTACGGGGGGACTGAAACATCATTATGCTTACTCTCGGGTCATCTTTCCGAGGCACGAGTCCTGAAAAGACGCGTCGTACGGGTTTCTGGTTGACGTTGAGCGAAGCTCTTCGCGCAGATGAACAGGATCATCGTACCGAAACGCGTTCAAAACCTCATCGCATTGTTTTCGCACCGTAGGTCCATCATTGCCATCGGTGAGCTGGTCAATGACATAGTACAAATGCATCTGCTCGATCACCGCGCGTACATGCGCCACGTCGCGAAAGTTGGGATAAACCAAGGACGCGAACAAGGCGAATTTGCAGCGCATAAAAGAGGAGCGGGGCGTCGCGTCGAATGGCGCGTTGTCTTCGACCCATTGGTCGCATGTGGAGATGAGCTCTGCGATGGCTAGGGGATTTTCCTGAGCGGCGAACGGCCAGTAGGAAGGAAGATCCGGGAGGAGGACTGTCTGGGTTGAATGGGCCATGGTGATGATGTTGTGAGTTGACCTCGACTTGTAGGTTCTACAGATTAAATACCTTTTGCGCGTCGCTGGTTGTTGTGAGCCGGGATTCTTGCCACCGGGGAGTGCAGTACGCGACGTGGTGAACGGTTCCTCGTGGCCTTGCTATTCACAAGGTCCACATTAGTTTCCGAGTCGAGGAATACTGGGCTTTTCTGTCCATCCATCTATCCTCAGATTCTTTCCCTTTATCGGAGGGGCATGAGGATCACACACGTCGGCTCATTCTTCCTCAGCGTTTCATCTCACCCGCCACGTTTCTGCTTTAAGCCCAAAAACCCTACTCTAGGAGCTAGCGCGACTAGTCGTTGACATTGTGAAGCCAGTGCGGTTCACGGTCAATGTCATGGTCATTGTCAAACTATCCTGAAATGCACACCGAACTCGGGCCGACTAGTAACTCACTCCGTGAAGACGGTTATGAATAACGCGCGAACTTCTTATCACGGGCACCCTCACGCAGATCTTCCATTATGTGATTGACAGCTTCAACGGCAGGACACTAAACGGACGGTGATGCAATGATTGTGCTTTACCCGAGAATGTCGTGCGGATACAGTTCTGTACGTGCCGATAGGAAGGAAATAGCCTTGCATCCACTCGTACTACGTTTCGAACTCTAAGATCTAGACCCACCCGACCAGACGTACTACTAAGAAGTCATCAATTACTAATTATCAGATACAGAAGGCGAATTCATCCGCCACATCGTGCTGGTGAAAGCTTTGCGATCTCAAAGCCTCGCATCCTCGGTGTCTTCGTGTCGGTGAACGCTTCGCATGATGAATTCAAATACATCTCGCTTCGATAGTCCACGATCATCTCCAAAATTACGCGTATCCTTGCATCGGACTCATCACCATCCCGCCGGTTTAAGTCTCCTCAGATAATGTACCTCCTACTGCTCTGCGCTCGTGAGTCTTGAGAAGCCTTCAAAGGTTCCCAAGCACTTTCTGTGCCTAATCGTTGATATCCGGTGTCATGGAAAGTACCAGTTTCCACCTGGGTATACATGTTACAGCCTTATTCAGGTTGCCCATCGCGAAATGGCGACATTGCGAGAAACATGGACCGCAAGCATCTACTCCGACGTTATGTGGGGTGGAGATAACACAATGTACAGTGAAGAACCACCAAAGTGACAGAGGTGATGGTCATCAGACTTAGCTCAATCTTCTATAGGGCACTTTACATAGCGCTGTGTTGATGCGAAGCTTATTATTGAACTTATCCATGGCTATTGAAACTGATTAGATCCAAGATTGGACGGACTAGCGCAGGTGCGAGCGAACATGCATATGGCGCATGCCCCGTCGACCCAGGGTACTTGGCGAAAACAAATTTCAGGTCACGATCACGTGTAGTTCATCCCTTTCGCTTTCAACCACCATCTCTGCCAATATGCTGCAGCCAAAAACGCCTAGTCGTAACCGCACCCGCTCAGAGGCAAAGACGCCGCTTACGCCGTCAGTCGTCGCAGGTGTTAATGGGGTCTCGCTGGCGTCTTCGCCGTCGAAGAGACGGACAAAAACCAAGTCAACGACAGGGCCGTTCGATATGTCGAATCCTTTCATATCGGCAGCCGGTTCTTCGCGCTCCAGACCGGGATCGCCCGTCAAGTTCCCCAGCGCAGCGGATTTGCAGCGACAGGCGGCATCAGGCGTTATAAGGAAGGGTGGCATAGAGAGCAAATTGGATGTCGTCAAGATGGATTATGTTCCACCGCTAAAAAGCGAGTTGAAACGGTCAAAGTCGACGCCTGTGAGTAGCAATTGCCTTTCTTTTGACTGGTCTAACGACACCCTAGAATCGTGCGGGCTTTGACCACCAAGACCGGTTTATTACTACCCGCGACCTCGAGGCGGATGTCGTCGCTGGCTTTGAGAAGATGCACATACAACCGCAGACTGTATCGCCTGGACACACAGCTCGCCTTGTAGAAGCTACCGGCGTACCTTTGAACCGGCGTATCCTGGGATTCCATGAGCCACCTCCCTCTGCCACCTCGGACAAAACTCTTGCCCTCCAAAGAGACTATGCGAAACCACTCTATGCCTCGCGCCCAGGAACCTTAGCCTCGTCGACAGGCGTTGTGACCAACAAATCACGTAAAATTCCCTCCCAACCAGAACGTGTCCTTGCAGCCGTCAACCTCATGGACGACTTTTACCTCAATCTCGTGAGCTGGTCCTGTCAGAACACGGTAGCCGTTGCCCTGGGGCAGGGAACCTACCTCTGGTATGCCGACACAGGCGATGTAAACACTATCGCGGAGGCTGGGGAGGGCCTGTATCCGTCTAGCGTCGAAATGTCCAATGACGGATCGTTCATTGGCGTTGGGATATGCAACGGAGATGTCGAACTTTACGATGCCGAGACTGCTCAGAAGCTCAGGACGATGGGCGGACATCAGGGACAGATCGCAACCCTTGCGTGGAACGAGCACATCCTCAGTTCAGGGTGTGCGGATGGCAGTATCTGGCATCATGATGTTCGCGTGCCCCGACATAAAGTCATGGAACTCCTCGGTCATACCGGCGAGGTCTGCGGGCTAAAGTGGCGATCCGACGGAGAGTTGCTTGCTAGCGGTGGGAATGATAATGTTGTCAATGTCTGGGATGGACGACTAGGCGATGTTGGAGAGAACGCGCAAGGCAAGGCCAAGTGGGTCAAGCGAAACCACACTGCAGCTGTCAAGGTAAAGCGTTATGTCTCTCACTTGCGCGCCGGATCTGACTCTCTTCGTAGGCTGTAGCTTGGTGTCCATGGCAGCCCTCTCTTCTCGCCACCGGGGGAGGAACAAACGACGCTTCGATCAATGTCTGGAATGTCAACACCGGCGCACGCGTGCACTCGCAAAAGACACCAGCGCAGATCAGTACCATTCAATGGGCGCCACATAAGAAGGAGATACTCACGACGCACGGATACCCCACCAATTCGATTATGATTCACGCGTACCCAAGTATGGAGCGCGTCGCAGAAATTCGAGATGCGCACGACTCGCGGGTGCTGTTCAGTTGTGTCAGTCCGGCAGGAGACATGGTGCTCACCGGAGGTGGAGACGAGTCCTTGAAGTTCTGGAAGATATGGGAGGTGCCGAGCGCCGCGACGAAGAAGAAAAAGATTCATGATTATGATGACAGACCACAGCTGAATTCGACCAGGTCGAACGTGCTTTCTATTCGGTGATTAATATTCAAGATTTGTTATTTATTGTGCCACGACTGGCGATCTTGCATACGTGAACTACATAGTTCTAATATGGACTCATCGCGATACATGTTGTAGCTCTTCTGCGGACTAATTGGATACAATGACCATGATTGATTGCCAGAGTCTCTTAACACGCTTTAGTTCAGATGGGGATATTGTACACGTTTGGGATTCGAGTGAGATAAAAAGCAGGTAGGCATATGTAAAGAGTAAAAGTAAGGCATAGAGCATAGGGATCATAGAGGAGTAACGGGAGGCATAGGTAGTAAGTACAGAGATAAAATAGTCAATTAGAAGCGAACGTGAGCATTACGTGCTGCACGCCGAAGCAGTATCTTGAGGTTGAAGAAAAATTGAGGAAATGAAACTATGTCGTAGTACCATATCCAACCGAGGAAACAGAGGAACAAGCAGAGAGTGAGGGCCACGAGGATATTGTCCCATTGTTCGTTGGACATGGTTGGTAGCGGGAAGCGTATGACGGGTTGGAGGAGCATGAGGATGCATGCGCGTAATCGGCGCTGATAGACGGTGAGGCGCGATACGGTGGGTTCTATGAAGCGTATCGTCAGGTCTAGTGATGGAAGAAGAAAAAAAAGGGAGAACGACTGACCAGTGAACTTGATACAGCGCACGCGGTCTGTGTTGTTGTACACTGCGAGAGCGGACATCCAGTCTGGATCGGAAGGGTGTTCGACCTTCCACTTCATTGGGTGGATGGGCTGTTGGAGATGTTAGGGGCACTATATATCATCAGCGAACAGTTTCTTGAGGGAACTAACAGCACATGTCTCGAGGCCCCATTGGCGGCGCAGCTTGCGTAGATCCAGACCGCCGGACGGCGGGAGCCTGACGAAGGACTCGATGTCCGGCTCGATATCGCGGTAGAGCTTGGTGATATCGTCGTAGAATGCGACGCGTATGAAGCTGTATGCTTAACGATTATGACGAAAGTGAGGAAGAGAGCACGTACTCTGACGGGGGCGGATGGTCCTTGTACTCGTTCTGCCGCACGCGCCACATGGGGTCTTCGTCGAGCGTGCGTATGCGCAAAGCGGCGTGCTCTTGGGCGAAGGCGTGAGGAGGAGAAAACGGTCCTCGAAGAGTTTGAGGAGGCGCGTGTATGCGCTCTCTGCGGAGGGTTTGGCCTTGGACGAGTACGGATTGAGCCGTCGTCGTCGACCGAAGAAGTGAGTGATCGAGTCCATAGTTGGGGGGGTGGGGGGGGAGAAGTCAATATTCAGCTCGACAAGCAGCTTCATTTAAGAGGCGAGTACAAGGGCTTCCCCCGTCGTTACAAGAACAAAGTTGTCAAGCAGAAAAAGGAAATCGAGGGCCATGCATGACCTTTTGGCGGACAAGACCGGGGTTCCCCTTCATACCGAAATCGAACAAGGTGCAGCGCTTGTGGTTGAGTGCCGGAAAAGGACAAGGGGATATGAATTCCCACGCCATCAACGTGTTGTGTATCGACCAGTGGGAAATAAACATGCTATTCATTACGCGCACTTCCAGTCTTCAGACATGCCATGTCAAACATCCTGGATCTCGAGCATCCTCAAAAGGATAAGGGTACATAGGATTCTCAAGTCTTAGATCATAAACTCAGGCTTCTTCAATACATGGCAAGATGGCCGAGCGGTTAAGGCGTGTGACTCAAGCGCAAGCTTCTCGCTCATCGCGAGTTCTCATCATCGTATGATGGCGTGGGTTCAAGTCCCACTCTTGTCAAGTTTTTTGCCTGTTCTCAGGATGAAACTTAATATTTTAGTGTGGCGCCGCCGGTCCGCCCCACTAAAGTCAGAAGTGTTACCTTAGTACTTAGGCCACTACCACTATCCACGTCCAGAGAGAAGCAACTGCCCCCTCAGGAGTGCTTGTAATAAGTGTGAGTCCAGACTACGTTGATATCTACAGAGATGCCCAGATACGGATACGGTAGTAAAATGATATTTGCGTATGTCACGCTATAAGCCCTTGAAGTTCTCAGTCGACTGAATCGCGACTGACGCCGTTGTGAGCAGCTGGCAACGAGTGAACTACTAGAATTTCACAAGGACGAGTAATAGGTTTTTCCTCAAATACATTTGCCTGCTCAGCACTCTGCTACTAGCAAGTCGGCTATCAGAACTGATAACATCTCTGGCCTGTCTCGCATCTTGAAAATCATCCAACGTTGCATTAAATCGCATAAACAGACAACGAAAGTGAATGTACAACATGCAGAGGAGATCAATGCGTCAGAGTTGCCCAGGCTGAAGGAACTGGCTTTTGTCTCTTGTTCTTTCCATCGCTATAATGACATGAATAATACGCACACAGAGATAAAAAGAGGACATACGGTTGTACTGCAGTAGTTTCTCGATGAGGTCGACATGCGTCAAGACCATGCGTCGACAACAGTATCGTTTCAATTGAAGATCGTCCAGCGCTTCACTATACGAGAATCAGGAGAGGCGAAAGAAATGCAATGGACGCACCCTTCGCTCTTATCCTCCGCTAAGAGCTTCAAATATGCCGTCCATTTGTCTCCGACGACTTTTCCGCACGAAAAACAGCGTACAGGTATAATCTACACGCGAGTTTTCAGCTGGTTGAGCACCCTACGTCGTTGACATTGAACAAACCATCTTCGAGATGACGGTGTGATCAAAGAAGTGGTCAACGCGGCTTGATCGGGCCGGCTGGTGACATTTGCTTTGGACCATCATCATCATGTTCGCGTTTCGCTGCAGACGATACCGCGCTCCATCTTCACTGACGCGGCGCTTGGTCTCAACTCTGTCTAATGCGTCTTCTTCGCCAAGCACCCTTTCGCTGCGCAATCCAACAGACACATCCACAGTCGTACATGTCGAGACACACAAAGGGTACAACGTCGCAGAGTGGTCAAGGCAGCGGCCTATGGACCAGTTCATCTCGTACGGCCATTTGGGGACCATGTTTTCCTGCATTACTATGCCCCAGCGGACGCTGCTGCGCGTTCCAGAAATCCCATCAAGTATCTGCACACTCGGAACGTCCAACAAGTTTATTCCGTGCCAAAGGCTGCAGCGGACGCTGGTGTGCGTTCCAGAACCCTTAACAGATTTCCGCACAATCGAAACGCCCTAAAAGTTCATTCCGTGCCAAGGACTGCGCTCCCTACGTCCCCGACGAAAGAGACTCTTTCTCTTTTTGTGGACGCTGCTGCCATCGCCCGTCTCGGTTATGCGCATGCTAGTCGCTCTCTCAAGATTCATTGGAATGGCCCTGCTCAGCTTACTGAGCAAGAAATGCTGTCAACATTAACCAGATTCGGGTTCTTGGAAAATGCTGTAGCGTATGATGATCGTGATGGAGAAAACGAGGTCCTCAATGTTGTCTTTTTCGACGAAAGGGCGTCCTCATCGGTAGGAATTCATTACTGACTAAGCTTTGTATGCTGATAACCCTAGTTCTTTCAAAGTGTCATCGATGACAAGATTCCAGGCCTTGAAGGCGTGACTATACGCTATTCATTGGACCCCTCCGTCAACAAGAAAAGGATCACGGAAGGCAAAGAGGAAATACGGCGTGTGGATATCGACCTACGCGAAGCAGGGATGCCAACGTCAACCGCAACGCTGTTGATGCGCGTCAATCATCTACTGGCAAGTGAACTCCAAGTGGGAGAACGCGTACCCGTCATCTCTAGAAATGATTCTGTGCGTTTTTCTCTCCGGCTTATCTCAACACGCCTTCCAAACTTGCCCCTAGAAAGTTTCCCTCTTTTTCCTGTATCCTTTCTATGCGCAAAAGTTTTATGAGCTCGCGCAGGACTTTGCGAAGCATTGGGGCGTCACGCTACAATTGGCAAGCGCCAGCAGCATGAGTTTTTTCTTGAAGAAGGCGATCCTTGCTGGGGCATGTCGTACACTCAAACTGCGTCTGGACCGTGAGGTGTCAGAGCAGGAACTCTACCGGGACTTCTTCACCTTTGTTCACCGCCCGGGTAGAACTGATTCATTTGACGACCTGCGTATTGAAATGCGACGGTGCGTGGTATCATTCTGAGTGCAGGTATCTTGTTCATCTAATCTAGGAATGTGGCTCTTATTGAGTACAACGATATTTATCACGCACTCAAGGCCGTACATGGATTGACGTCGGGCTTCCATACTCTCGGAGAACGGTACACAGGAATGGAGATATTGTTCCATAATAGTGTGTTACCCACATATGGATCGGTCGTTGTGTCAGCACGGTGAAATCAGTGCTTCGCTTGAGTCCTAGCAGTCGTGAGTTGGGTTTCACAAGGATTATTATGCACTCACAAACTGTGGCATAGATTTCCGAACGTGCTGGATGGGGAAACTCTAGTTATTAAGCAAGTGCGATAATAAATGAAGCATTCTATCTAAATTTATCTAGGCTTCGGAATACCTACCCTACCCTACAGCATGACAATCCGCCGTCTCTTAACGTCCTCTCCTAATTTCCCAAAATACCGTTCGGTCCTGAAGCACCACTCGATCTGGCCTGCAACGCCGACAGCGATTCCCTCAAGCAACGCGTTCACTGCCGCTCCAATGAGGCCGGGAAACGCAGGCACGTTTGCAAAGAGCTCCGAGAACTCTTTCGTCATTTCCTGGAACCGCTCCCCGACGTAATCCAATGCACTCTGAACGTCCAGTTCTTTTTCTTTCATTACGACGACGACAAGGTTGTGGTACGGGTCGTCTGACCGCAGCTCCATAGGGAAAGAGTACACGTCCTAGTAAGGCATCAGTAAAGGATGAGGGCCAAGCGGATTGACATACGTTGATGAACATCATCAATTCGATAGCAAGGTGTATCATCTTTGATACGAAGGGGTGTTCGTACACATCGTCTGGAAGGTCGTGTTGAACGAGGATCAAGTCTAGCGATGGATGCGCTCCGGACCCGGCTCTGCGCACTCTCAGGTATTCGTCGATCGACAGGACATTCCGGTTATCACGCTCGAATGCTTGCCGGCACGTACTATCCAGGTATTCTTGGAAGTGCTGGATATAGCGCTCAGCAGTAGAGCTTGTGCAACGGGCATCTTCGAGCGTCCGGATCCAGAACCTGCAGGAAATGGCGTCAAAAAAAGGACGGGGAATTGGGATATGTAGACTCACTCTCGAGTCATCTTTCCGAGGCAAGACTCGTCCAAGGACGCGTTGTACGGGTGTCTGATTGACGTTGAGGAGAGCTCGTCGCACAGGAATAGCGGCATGATCATACCGAAGCGCATTCAACACCTCGTCGCACTGTTTTCGCACCGTAGGTCCGTCATTGCCATCGGTGAGCTGGTCAATGACGTAGTATAGATGCATCTGCTCTATCCCGACGCGTACATGCGCCACGTCGCGGAAGTTGGGATAGGCCAAAGATGCAAACAGGGCAAACTTGCATCGCATAAACGAGGAGAGAGGCCTTGCATCGAATGACGCGGTCTCTTGAACCCATCGGTCGCATATGGAGACGAGCTCTGCGGTGGCCAAGGGGTTTTCGCGAGCGGCGAATGGCCAGTAAGATGGAGATCGGGGAGAGGACTGTCTGCGTGCAGTGGGATTGAGACATGGTAGTGTTAGAGCTGACTAGGCATTTCTATGGATTAAATACCCTTGAAGGTCCCCGACAATATCTCGCCGTTAAACTGAATGTCATCGCGGGGTGATTTAGCCGATTCCATGGTGAGCGGAAGTTCACGCGTGAAGAGGTGTGTTTTCAGGGCTAGAACTCAAATATTAGCTATCAGGAGATATTCACGTCCCATGATTGACAGCTTCAACGCCAGGAGGTGATATTTTCGTATACTCAGGTGCAAGTTGAGGCGCTTATAGGCTGAATGTGGCAGTCATTACGACAACCACTGCCTCCGGTGTAAAACTACTATTTCGAAAAGCTAAAGCGCTTCCGTCTTTTGTCGATTCATGTATCGCTTTCATGCGTAGCCCCTCCTCTTTATTGTCGAGAAGTCG
This sequence comes from Mucidula mucida, assembly GCA_015501055.1. Classification (NCBI taxonomy): domain Eukaryota; kingdom Fungi; phylum Basidiomycota; class Agaricomycetes; order Agaricales; family Physalacriaceae; genus Mucidula; species Mucidula mucida. Next base: position 72,712 of record JADNYV010000044.1, read on the forward strand.
AGGCCCAATCAACGATCGGAAACCAGGGAATGCGTGCCTATATCTAACGTCGCGCAGCCAGTCAAACACCAGATTCATCTGATTCCGTGTAATGTCCCTATCATGGTCCAGACATGGCTGTAAACGCGTTGAAGTTGTACACCTTTGGCGTGTCCGTACAACAAAACTCGTCCAGCGTTGGTGTACATCTCGCGACGACTCCAACGTGCTCTCTGCTCAGCGTGACATGGGCTCCACGACCAACCTCCAAGGGCATCCACGTTTTCGTGACGCCAGCCTGCACAGCGTACTCATGTGATTGTAGCGTGAGTATCCCAGGACCGGTGGAGAAGACGACCACCCATATCTTGTCGTCTGTCTGCGGTACGTGAGTAGCCCTGTCGTTTACATGGATGAGAACATACCACTTGCCAATGCTCTGGTCTTTCTACACTATCATCTGACGCGTAAGCTGTCTTTAGATGAGGACGTGCCCATACAAATATCTTATCCTCCTTGATTGGCGGATATCTGCCTTCTTTGAATGCCAGCGCATAGTAGCTATTCAATGCGAGCCACGCGGTATGCGGAAACCCATCGACCCATGCTTGGGAATTAGGCTGTGCGCCTTTGATAGGGCCAATGTAGTGCGACTCGCCGTAGTCTAAGCGTGAGGTCTGCGCCACCGTAAAAGGAGGAAGAAAGATGACGGACCGTTCCACGATATGACCTGGACAATGTCGATGTCGTTGCGCCTAGCAATCAACTGTTCCCAGCGGCGAACGAAAAGCCAGTCATCGCCTCGGTAGACCCACTGCAGCATTTCATTCAGTGTGCGTTTCGTCAAAGACCCGGTTTTGCCGTACATTCTTATTCCAGGTATCTGGACCATAATGCTAGTACGCGCCGAATTTATTCGCCACGAATAGCCTAACGTGCTGAAGGCACGTACAGTGAAGAACCAGGGAGAGACGGCGGCCATGAACGTTTTGCCACCCAAGTGGCGGAGGTGATGGTCATCGACTTGAGCTTGGGCATTTCTATCTCGTGTTTGGGAGACTTCGCGTTGAGTGCAGCGGCCAACCACCATTCCACTATCAAAGGTGATTGAAATATTGTTACGATGTTTGTGAAGACGTACATTGAAATCACCATCGATGCAAGGCATGCGCAGATACACGGCTGGGTCAGAAAGAAGAGGGAATGAAATGGATCTGCCCGATAACTCAGAAGGCACATGTAAAGGAAAGAGGTAACTTCCAGGTGTGATATTCTCTAGAACACACTTACAAAGCTCCACCTTGTTCAAATGTCTCTTGGCCAAAATGGTGTTGTTCTCCGGAGAACGTCGACACGACAACTTTGCCGTTATACCGAAACATGCCAGGCTTATTGAGAATGCGCAGATATAGTCCAACAATAGGTTAACGTCATCGGCGGTGCTTCCTCTGATAGAGCTAGGGAGGATGGAATCTTAGTATAGGATTCAACGAGACAAGAATTACGCGCGCACTGCATGTCGAAGCTCATAAACTCTGAATGACGGCCGATCCTCGAGAGCGCGTCAAAACAGTCTGAGACGCGTTCCTTCTGCCATGGTTCGCAGCCTACATTCAGCACAAAGCCATCACTTTCAAGTAGAGTCGTCAGAACGGTTCTGCATCGGACTAATGTCGGACAGGCCCGGCCCATACAGGTTATTTTCGCTCGCCAGAATGATATCGTCCTCCCAATCGGTGACGGTATATGGCTGCCTCGGAAATTAACCTTTCCACAGGAATGATTGCCATCACATATGTTATCGACTTACATAGGTGTTTCCGACCATGAAACTGCGCTGTCATGAGAATATGGAAGCCTGGAGAAAGGTGTACTATGCGTACTGAGCAAAAACAAATTTCGACATGACTTGGGTGCTAGTGGTCGTGGTGAGTGGGACACACATTCCTACCAATTGGCAATGGGCAATGGAAAAAGAAAGCGATTGAGGGCTGAAATGAAACACGCGGATCTGTGGCGGCGGGAAGACAGTGTATACGCTAACAAGTTGCTCACAGATCTAGCTACTTGTACTTACGTGCGGATGATGGGTAACACTATTTATAAAAGTCTTTTAGTTATCCGATATGGTGTAACGGCTAACATTGCCGCCTTTCATGTGTTTAGTTGCGATGTCATTAGACGCGGCAGCTCGGGGTTCGATTCCCCGTATCGGAAGTCAAGCGTAACGATGCACTTTTTGGCCTGCGTAGTTAGGGTGGCGCAGTAAACCTCCCGGGGGTGTTAGTAACGGGTTACGGTATTGATACCAGTCCCCCAGGAGGCTCAGGTTTTGAAGCTGTTACTAACGGTTTCGATACCGGCACGTGTTTCGATGATGTGGCGCCGCGCCACGCCGCCTTCATCCCGCCTTAGTCCCGCCATCTCCAGGCACTCTAAGCGCCAGCGCGCCGGCACGTGCAGTAGTCACGTGCCAGCATTGAAACTTACCTCACCCGATACCGTTATTTACCGCAGTAAACCCGAGGTGTATCAAAACCTAGGGTTTACTTCACCACCCTAGGTGGCGCAGTAAAGTTTGGTGTTCAGGTTCACTTAACTTCACTAGGGTGGGCCCGGGGCCACCGTGCACTGCGCAGTACTAAGCGTCCCGGGGGTGTTAGTCACGGTATCGACCAGAGCCGAGCCCTCATTTTGAGACCGTTAGTAACGTTTTCATTACCGGTATATGATGTGGCGCACCACCTTTGTCCACTGTCCCGTCGCTGATGCCACGCCGTCATGTAAGATGATGTACCGATAGATATTATTGAGAATCGCAGTAAATCCTTTAATGTCTACCAGGTAGGTATCGAAACAACAGCTCTCGGACTGCTGCACTAGATTGCAAGTGTTTTATCTACTGTACTCACATCTATGACTTACACCGCGGTTGAAGCGTTACGCTCTGGTATAAGCCCCTGGACCATCACCTTATACATACCCCAAAGTCAGTGTTACACCTGCTGTATTGCTGTAGCCTTATACAAGTGTACAGCAGGTATTCGACCAAATCACAGTATTCGACCAAACAACAGTACCGAATACCGACGCGCAGACGAAGATTCGAGCGCACTACAAAAGCAATGCTATTTTGAAGATTAGCAGTGCCATGGAGAAGAAAATTTACATTCTTACGCATTTTTTCGATGCTTTTTGGCGCGTAAGGCACCCCGACCTCTACATCGACCGCTCCATTATGTGTTACGACCTCCTAAGCTTTACACACAACGAACCCTGTGTTATGCATTACGGTATAAGTCATGCATGCGAGTACAGAATTGCATACATATCTGCCGCCATTTAAACCAGTGTAGACTCAATATTGACTGTTATGCAAGAGTTTTACTTTTGTGCTTCAATGGTGGAGCACTGTGCGACGTGTAGTTCGAGGAAGGAAGATGTGTCTACACAACGTAGATCGTGTGAACCCTCCAATACTAATAATCGTAAAAACCCTTCCCACTCTTTTTCCCATACCACCCGGCGTCAACCATCCTCTCCAATAATATGCTAGGTCGGTACTTGGAGTCCCGAGTACCATCATATAATGTTTGCTGAATCGCTAAGCATGTATCAAGGCCGATACTGGAAAAAACGTAAATCAGTTATGTCCTTTGGCGCAAGTGAACTTTAAGAGAGTACTCCAACGAACGTGTACTAAAGGGCAGGAAGAGACTAGACTCACAAATCAGCAAGTTGCAGTGGTCCCATGGGATGATTCATTCCCAGTTTGAGAGTGGTGTCAATGTCATCTCTCGTGGCGGTTCCCTAGTACCTTTCGTGAGGGGACGAGACGCGAAGAGACGCAGAGAAGAACCTTCTCGAGACACATAATGGCCTGTGGAAGTCGTAAGTCAAGAATTGGGGCAGCCAATATTGTTCCCGTACCTCATTAATGAATGGCATTAGCAGAGCGTTAGACACGAAGCCGGGAACGTCTTTGGACACAGTGACAGTCTTTCCGGCTGCTATCGCGAATGCTCGGGCGCGATCCAAAGTGTCTTGGGATGTTTGTAGCGCAGAAATCAATTCAACGAGTTTCTGAGAAACAGTTAGTTAGAAAGTCGCTGATGAGACGCGACAGACCATGACGGGGACTGGGTTGAAGAAGTGAAGCCCTTGAAGATGATTAATGTTAAGAGTCATCGACGCGTATACCGAACTTACCAACGACACGTCCAGCACTCTTCTTGCCCTCTTCGCTGGCGGCGCTGACACCCGCGGGAATGGCCGCTGCTGCAATCTTGGTGATACTAATAGAGCTCGTGTTTGACGCCAGGATGGCACTCGGAGACAGTTCCTTGGTAAACGAAGCAAATATAGATCCCTTGAGGGCGAGTTTCTCTGACACCGCCTGTTCGAGTAAGCTACGCTGGCTCCGGATTTACGGCAAGAACGTACTTCTACACCATGTCAACATCGCGGAATCCCTTGATGTCGTTGACGGGGGTAATTCTATCCTTTGCCTCCTTTGCCTCTTCGCTGTTATGCGGCCTTTTGACACGTCTTTTTCCAGAAGTTTGTCGGCAAATGCGAGCCCTTTCGTTACTTGCTCCTGCGACCGGTCGTGGAGGAGAACGGGTACTTTGGCTCGCAAGGCCGACACAAAGGCTATCCCTAAACCCATCTGGCCTGCGCCCAAGACGCCCAGTGTCCGAATTCCGTGGCTGATCATGGTTGTGGTCTGTGGTCAAGTGAATTCACGTGAAACCCCGCTAACCGAGTCTGGGGTTGATGAAATGACATCACTATATTTGAATGTCTTCTTGCCACCATGACTAGCACGCTTCCTCCACTTTTGCAGGCTGTATCTGGCGCCATCGGTAGCGCGTCGGCAAACGCCCTTACCTACCCTTTGGATTTAGTCACAACGCGTTTACAACTTCGTCCACCATCAGCCAAGAAGACATGGGTGTCATTGCCGCCAACAAGATCCTCCAGCATATCGTCAGTCGGTACGGTATATCCGCCCTTTACGATGGTCTTTCGACAGACACCTCTGCTACACTGCTATCCAAGTATGCCATTCCATTACTTGCCCATAGTGAAACTAACCCTGCCAACAGTTTTCTCTACTTCTACGTATACTCTTATCTTCGAAACTTCATGCTTCGATACCGCAATGCCAAATCCTCCCTGTCTCTGGGAAATGAGCTTTTACTTGGCTTTGCTGCCGGCGTAGCATCCCGTGCTGTCTCCATGCCTCTCAACCTTATTACTCTGCGGCTGCAGACCGAAAAACAAGAAGCCGTAGATGATGATGAGGACGAGATTCCAGATTCCAGACCTCCGGCTACAGATGTCTTGTCAGTCGTGAAGCTCATTTACTCTGAACGAGGACTACTTGGTTTCTGGCGCGGTATGTCTCTCGTACTCGAGCAATCCTTCCAATAATTTTGAGCAGGTTTTGAGACAACTATACTGCTTTCCCTTAATCCGTCGATAACCCTCGCATTCTTCCAGTTCTTTCTCCGCATTAAGCGCTCTAATGCTCTCAAACCTTCCGCAAAGGAAGCTTTTGTAGGTGGCGCTATATCGAACTCGATCGGTACGCGTGCCCTTCATGTTGATTGTCTTTGCACTCACCTCATCAACAGCCATCGCCCTTCTGTATCCTCTCATTCTTGCCAAGACGCGTCTTCAGGCGAGCAACAGGCAATCTAGTCTGGTGACCGTACTCGACCACGCATCAAGATCACGCACGTTGTATCAAGGTCTAGACATGCAGATTGTCAAAGGTTTCTTGAGCCAGGGCGTGACCTTCTTGATAAAGGAGAGGTATGTCGCGTTTACATATCGCGTACTAAGCTGACAGAAGGATCTGTAGAATAGAGCAGGCAGTGGTTAATATGTATCTGCGGAGAAGAAGCCGGATGGCCTCGAGATAAGCAATCCGGACTTTTTATAAGACATGTACGCGTGAAACTTGACTGTCGTTCTATCGTTTCGTGCGTTGGTTTGAAGTCTGCTTTAACACTAAGTCGTTCTGTTCTGCTGACAGTGCTGTACAGTCAAGTTCTGTCGAGTATCTAGAATCGTCTCTGAATTTAAAGCTTTTACGCTTATCCCGATGTGTCGGGTTATATCTCGCGCCCCGCAGGTACCAAAAGCTGTGGGGACTCCAATACTGGCAGAGGAGTATGCTGTTGAGGAACGTTGAGGTGTGCAGATAAGTTCCGTGGGCTATCGCTACAATACGTGGCGATGGCACGAATTCAGAGAGGCGCTTACTCAAAAGGGTTTCATATTTCATAGGACGCGATGAACAAGTAGGTCTCCTGAATGTCAAAATCTCCAGCACCTGCATGAAACGCGACCCAACGCACGCAGTCTGACGAAGCTGCCCAGAGCCTCATTTGTCGAGCACGACAGAAGCCGATCGTCAAATTCTAATTATATCCGAATCAACTCCGGAACAAGATGGAAAAAATTCAGGCATAAAAATGCCTGCGCGCAACAATTTCCAATCCCTTCTTCTTCCCTCCCACCTCTATCTGTAGAAAATCCCGCCTTTCCTTTCGTCATGTTCGCCCGCACACTCGTTTTATCGCTCATCGCAGCGCTCGCCACAACCGTACTTGCCCATGAGACGAACGCTGACCGGTTCGCTCGCGGACTGACGCCTCTCCGCCCCCGACGACTCTTTACGTCTGGACATCATGTTGGCACGTCGCTCTGCATTTTCGAGGAGTCCTTCCAACTAAACGCATCCTCTTATCACAGCCCGGACTCTGCCTTCTGGAGTTGCATGGTTCGTTGCATCTTCTCGTGTAGTTGCACATCTAAAACGATATTGTTAGCTCTAATGACGCTCTGGAGGGCTACATTGCTCTCCGCTACACCAACGGTGACGGTCTCCTCGGCTACTTCAACGACGACACCAGCTCGTGCAGCTCGGATTCGAGCAAGGCCGCCAAATTTGAATATCCTGACGGCTGTGACACCAAGACTTTCATCAAGCGCTTCGGCGTCGTGAGTCATCCCTCCTTGTCATACCTGAGCCAATGTCCTGAAGGATTTTATGCAGAACCTCTACATCGGTGCCGTCGCCCGGTCTGTTGATGTTGTCAAGTCTGTAGTCTCCGATGTCTCCAAGCTTATCTTTGGACGATCAGAGTCCTCGTCTGATGCGTTCTGCTTCACCGGTTCCAAAATGGTCTCGGAACTTTGTGAGCAACTTTACCACCTCAGGATGACAGATGCTGACTGTCCACAGTCACGAAGAAGACCGAAGTAGATTCGTCCTTTGTCGAGACTAGCGCCTTCAAGATCGCGTCGTCTACGCACAAGATTACCCAATGCTGGGAGGAGGACGAGGAGGAACACGACCTCAGCCCCATCGCATGCTTTGGCGCTAACGCTGCCGTCAGCGTGCAGTGGGTAAAAGATCCTTCCTCGGTCACTGCTTCCATCATGGCCTCTGTTTGCCCTTCGGGCATCGACGTGGAAGTGGTGAGTTTCTCTACTTCGGCCTGGCGTCGATATCTCCATGCTGATATACGCTCTTAGTACCTCCGCTTCGAGTGTGCTCTGATCTAATCCATCAGTCTGCGCCACAACTTACACCCACAGACTTTACTTATTTACTACAATTATCTGATTTGGGACTTCGTCGTTGAACACCAACCAACCTCCACTAGAGATCACATTCCTTTATGCTACCCTCGCTGTTTGTCTTACTACTACTTGGTGTATTCTTTTGTTACTGGGTCTGAGGTGGGGCACTACTCTGTTTCGTTCTCGCCCTCAATTTATGCTACCATTAAACCTTGAATGCTTCCGTCACTGTGGATATACCCTTGTTGGCCACACAATTGAATTGAGTATGAGAATCAGTACCCCCAAGGATACAACCTAGCTCGTCTCCGTCTACATGAGCTTACGGTTTCTTGTTGCCCATTGAATTTAAAATGTACCGTATACGACGCGACGGCCTTCACAGAACACCTCGAAGGAATGAACTGTTTGGGACAATTGTATTGCACACACTATAAACATCTTATTACTATATCATGCCTTTTGAATGGACAGCTAAATGGATACGCATGGCTTCTGGCGCAACGAAAGGTATTTCAATGGTGGAGGAATTCTATGTATGCATACGAGGTTCTAAACCTTCAGGATAGCATCCGCTTTATTCACGCAGCAGGGTGTGTGACATACAATGCAATCTGAAGATCCATATGTTCAAATTGTGGCGGGGACAGAATGGCTCACGACTGTGTTCACTCCACTACTTACGGAAATGATTAGAGTCACGTTGAGTCACCATTCGACAGGTGCTTGATGAGGTGTACGAGAAGATGTGGTTATGCTGCGAGCAGTGGGAGTTGTTCGTTGGAGCCTGATCAAACTTGTTCGGGTCGGTGGTGGTGAGAAAGTAATGTACTACCGAACCTGAAAAGTTTACAGATTCTACCATCGCAGAGTCCAGAGGCGAACATGGACGAGTAATACCAGCACATGCGTCGCCCATGATATCAGTCCCTCCGCGGATCCCGCCGATCCGTACCGGTACAGGGATCAAATCACGGTCTAGACTGTAAAACAATCTTTAGCGTACATACAGAAAACGGTCATCACCGAAAGGACACTCCGAACTGGCTGGAAGGATGGATGTAGGTTGGCATCTTCAATGGTACCAGCGCAGTCAACAGAAAAAGCTTTTTGGACGTTAATTCTATTGAGACTGGATGCGCGTACAAACGTAGACGCATGCACCGCTACACAGTTGGCCGTGGCGAGTTGAATCATTTCAAAGTCCGCGGTGCCTATGCGACATTACCGCATTTGGAAGCAGACGTTTTTACCAAACGCCTCTACTTGACGGAGACAACGGCCTTTGGACGGAAAAAGCCTTCCCTGGGACGATATTAGTGGCCACAGTGGCGCCGGCCATTCAGAATTTCGGGGGTGGTAGGGCGGTATTCCTCTATTCCATTTGGGTCCGCGCCAATCTTCAAGTGTATATAAAGAGGGGTCCGCTACTCTCTGCCAGACACTCTACATGGCCAACGACGCTCCCTTCGACTTTACCGACCGCAAAGCTGTCAATGCCGCCTTGGAGCCCCATCTACATGCCGAGCTGGCTAACGCTGTAAAGGGCCCAGTGTACCTCAGAGGAAGCCCCCAGTGAGTGCTATACCGCCTGGATCTGTCTCGATGCTCACCCGGTCGCGCCAGGTTTCCCGAATACACGACCATGTTCAACGGCAACGTGACGACGGCCGCCAAAGCTGTGGTGTTGCCTATGGACGCAAAGGACGTTAGCTCGTAAGTCTCACTCTCAGGCTCTTAGACGTCTATTAATGCTCGTTTAGAATCATCACATTTTGTCTGAAGCACTCCATGTCGCCCTCGGTCAAGGCCGGTGGATTTGGGGTTGCTGGCTGGGCCGTTGGTGGAGACATTGTCATCGACCTCTCCCGGATTGCGGACACTGACATCGAGGTCCCAGCTGCAGATGGATCATACACTGGATTAGCTGACATGTGTCCACCTGGAAGTAAAGGAAAACAAGTCAACAGCGGTAAGCGGCGCAGGGAAGACGAGGAGACGCCAGTATTGGGCAGATACCATATGGCGTCTGCCGCTGTCCAGAGCTTTCTCAAACCCTCTGCGCTACGGCGTAGGATTGACGAGGACGGCTCGTCTGTACCCTCTGAGAGAGACAATTCTCCTAGTCCTCCATCCATCGGCGACCCCGGGCAGTATAGAATTTTCAATGACCCGCCTTCCAGCGCGTCCGCATCGTCCTCTCTTAGTCCGCCGTCGATCTCGCGCTCGACGAGCGCGTCTACTGGCACTGCGGGACCATCAGGCATCCACAATCCTCCACCAGCACCCTCGTTCTTTCACGGTGCACCCACGTCTGATGGAGATCCCTTCGGATATATAACCAGCGGACCCGCCCCAGTGCAAGACATTATTGCGAGCCATACACCAAGCTCGGCGGTCACGTCTTGGTCCTCGGGCGTCCCCTTGCCGAACCCATTCGCGATGGGTCCGCGGGCAGCATTCTCGCAGGTCAACATTATGGCGCCCCCGACGCCTATTCATTCGCATGTCTATGTCACTTTTGGGTCTGGGATGCGTCAGAAACAAATTGATATTTTCACGTCGGAAAATCCTGTCGAGGCCAAGTCTGTTTCGGGAGGACATGCGACGATACCTTATCACATTCCTTTGTACGTTGGCAAGTGGAGCGTTATTTTTTCGACATATCTAAACCACGTTTTCCAGCGCTGCTCATCCCGTTGGGTCATCTATCATGATCCTTGGAGGTTTCGGCTTTTTGGGTCGTCTGCACGGGTTGAGTGTTGATAACCTTGTTGAAGTCGAAATGGTTCTGGCGGATGGAAGAATCGTCATCGTCAACGAGAATTCCCATCCTGGTCAGTACTCTTATGTTTTTTTACCAGCAGTCTCTGACGTTGCTTAGATCTTTGGTGGGCCGTTCGAGGTGCAGGACCAGCGTTTGGTATCGCGACCAGATATAAAGCGAAGGCTTTCCCGGTGCCGCATGTCTTTGCTGGAAACATCATTTAGCGAGTAGTCTCAGCATTGAAGCCAAACATTTCCTGACCGGTATCTTTAGCCGGTTCCATCCTGCTACTGCATCCTCGCTGATCAAACATTTCCGTGACTGCGTCAAAGGCGCCCCGCGCGAGTTGTACGCCAACGTTCTTCTGACTGCCGGGCCCGAAGGCAAGGACTCGCTGGTCGTGATCCAGATGTGTTATGTAGGCACCAAGGAGAAGGGACAGGAGTTCCTTGCAGCGATATCCTCATGGACAGGCGAGACATGCCTGCTGAACGAAGTCCATGAGAAGAGCTTTTTACATCAGCAGGATAGTGTTGCGCAGGTTCTGCGAGCGAAAGGTTAAGCCACCGAAGTCTTCCTCGTATAGGCATCGCTAACGTACGCTCTACAGCCGGCCGTCAGTGGTTTATCCGCTCGGCTCTTATCACATCCTTACCAGACGATGTGGTTCATGATACCGTTCTTCAATTTGCGAATACTCCCATCGGATGCAGTACGTATTTTATAGACGTACCTCTTCAATTGAGTCTAACTTTGGTCGTTTCAATAGCGTGGCTATTCGAGTTGACCGGAGGACGGATTGCTGACATCGAGGGTGCATGTATCCCGAAGACGCAGCGTCAAGCTTTGTTCACTATCGCTGCTCTCCATCAGTGGGAGATGGGTGTTGATGATCCAAGATGTATTGCGTCCGCGGAAGAGGTAAAGGTTTCCATATTCTGCTTCCAGTGACAGCTTGACATTTCCGATAGTGGATTGCTAATACTTTAGGCCCTCATCAGACAGGTGGGCCCTTGCCTAGCGTGAGTGTCTCAACATAAATGTCGAAGTTGGAGCTGATGCTTGTTATCAGTTCCTGGGTCGACACGAGGCGCCTTCAAGAATCATGGCGTGCTATGGTGAGGAGAACTTTGAGCGCTTAAAGGAGATCAAGAAGAGATATGACCCACATAATATGTTCGCGAACAGTCTGTGGCCAGTCGATACGGATGGCGAACCGTTCTTGCGCGAACCTGGCACGCCAGAGCCTTAGAACTTTGTATCGATAATTGGGATCTCGTATTGTATCTTAATGTTGGGCTTTGATATTGAGCAGATGTATTGTAGATTTGTCTGTACTGAACATTGGTTATCCGATAGTGGTCTCTTGAGCATGAGCGGTTTTTGATCCACCCATGCCTGCGGCAAATTCGCAAAGACGCCGGAGTTGCTTCGACTGGGCTGTGATTGGTGGGAGGCTGTGGACCCTGTCACTTGCCACCAACATCCGACGCTGAAGGTCCTTTGCTTTCGACCAACATGTCGACGAACGGTCAAGCAACGCGACCGCCTCTGGACACGACAGCCTCGTCGGTGTCGGTGAGTACGTTGCGAGGCATGCCTAGCGGGGCCATGACACCTAGAAGCATCTCCGAAGGGGATGGCCTGATTGATATCGAGAGAAACGATAGGCAGTATGGAACCCTTCCAGAGGGTACCAATTCCCTTCTTTTTCCAGCCTAACGCAGCGCTAAACCTCGCGTTCTTAGGGAGTAATCTACACCAGCGATCCAAGTTCAAGAAACGGGTCAAATACTACGTTCCTGCTACCTCCTGGATCCCAAATTATACCTTGTCATCGTGCGTGCTGGTCTGATACCGCACCGTTACCTGCTGAACCTCCTCCAGGCTAGGAGGCGATGTTCTCGCCGGCCTCACTGTTGCCAGCATGCTGATACCACAGTCCGTCAGTTACGCATCCTCCCTTGCCAAGTTGACGCCGACTACGGGCTTGGTACGTTTCATATTACTAGAAACATCCATCCAAAAAAAATGAAACTGACAAAAAAGCGCCTAGTTTGCCGCGTCCATTCCTGGCATCATCTACGCTTTCCTCGGCACTTCTCGCCAATTAAACGTCGCTCCCGAAGCTGCGCTTAGTCTATTATTGGGACAGGCGGTGGATGACATTCGACACGACTTTAGTGACCCACACGGCGACAACGGGGATGCGCTTGGGCTTCATGTCGCGACTATAATCACTGTACAGGTATGCCGGCCGGATAACGAATGTCGCAATAATCAAATTTGCTTGCAAGTGCTTATTCATCGTTTTTCGTGAACTTGGAGGGAGTTATGGAGGGTTTCACGGCCTTATCGTAAGGCTGGGTAACCCTCTATCATTCCCTGCAAGTTGCAGAAACGGTTGAACAAGCTCTGGCAATCAAAGATTTTGCTACATGACATTCACACCTTTCAGTGCTGAGATTTCGTCAGGCTGGCCTGTTCACGTTTTTTCTTGGACTCTTTCGGTTAGGATTCATCGACGTGGTGCTGAGCCGCGCTCTCTTACGAGGCTTCATCACAGCAATTGCTATTGTTATATCCATGCGAGTTCATGTTTCGTCCATAGCTTCACGATCTGACATTTCGCCAGTGAACAATTGATTCCTATGCTGGGTTTGACAGCCTTGGAACACTTGGTACATCCGGAGACGACATGGGCCAAATTTATGTTCATAGTGGAGAACCTGCCCAACATGAACAAGAATACCGCTGCCATCAGTTTCGGTGCGCTGTTCGTCTTGATATTCCTTCGAACAGCCAAACGCAGATTTGTCAAGTACTGGTGGATATACCGTGTTCCTGAGGTGCTGGTCGTGGTCGTGTTGTCTACCGTTCTGTCCGCGCAGCTCCGGTGGGATCAGGATGGGGTCGACATTCTCGGTGCCGTCAATGTCAGCACCGGTAGTTCGTTTTTACGGTTCCCGTTCCGCTCGTCCAACGTGCGATACCTGAGGCGCACCACTTCCACTGCCGTTATGATTTCAGTCATCGGATACCTAGACAGCATTGTCGCTGCGAAGCAAAGTGGAGCTCGGTTCGGGTACTCGATCAGTCCCAACCGTGAATTGGTGGCGCTTGGGGCGAGTAACATTGTTGGGTCGTTTATTCCTGGCACGTTGCCTGCTTATGGCTCGATAACAAGGTACTCTTACTGTTCATTTCCGCCTTGCGGTACTAAGTTATTGCCAGAACCAAGATCAACGGAGACGTGGGTGGCAGTACGCAAATGGCATCCCTTGTCTGCTCTGGTGTCATTCTCCTCGCTACGTTTTATCTCCTTCCACTCCTTTACTTCTTGCCTAAATGTGTCTTGGCTTCGATGTAAGCTTCTTGCGTGCTACATCTGAACTTGGTACTGAACAGATACCAGTATCTGCCTTGTGGTCATCTCTCTCTTGAGCGAGACGCCTCACGAATTGAAATATTACTTCAAGTGGGTGCTATTTCATCGAACAGGAGACGTGGCTTAGTCCGAGACAGGATGCGTTCGTGGATTGACCTCGTCCTCATGGGATTGACGTTTGTATTGTCCATCATCTGGAATGTCGAGGTTGGCATCGTGGTCAGCATGATTATATCGCTTCTGCTTGTCGTACACCGGTCCTCGAGGGCGCGCATGACAATCCTAGTACGTTTCCTGCTTCTAACGTTATCCCCTCGAAGTTTAATACCGTTTAGGGCCGAATTCCTGGGACACAGAGATGGAAACCGTTGACAGAGAACCCTGAAGCTGAAGAGGACGTTTCGGGTGCGCTCATAATCCGCATCAGAGAGAACTTGGACTTCGGTGTGTTCCTTTACGACGAGCTTCGACGAGTCCTGACGACCGCTTTCCAGCGAATACCGCGCAGTTGAAAGGTGGCGTTTTCATGATCACTGATCTAGACTTCTCAACTTACAGAATTGTACGGCAGACCGTTTAAGGCGACTAGAATTGTATGGGGTGTCGCGGCACCATCCGTCAGAGGAACCTCACAGGAAGCAAGCGACATCCTTGGTATTCCATATGGCTGATGTTGAAACTTGTGATGCTTCGTATGTTGCACGCTTCTTGCTCAACTAATTCCTAATGATCACTGCAGTGCTGTCGAAATCTTCCACGAGATTATTGAGGAGTATCACGTCTGTTCTTTCTCTTCTTTGTGTAATATATGACTGACCTCCGTTCAACAGACCCGCGGCGTCGGCTTGTTCCTCACACACTTGAGGCGGGGACCTCATAGCATGTTCGATGCAGCTGGCATTCTTGATATCATTGGGCCGGATGCCATTCAGGAGAATGTTGCCGCTGCCATGTCACGAATTGAAACGACCCAGCGATGAGAGCATGCATATTGATTTTCGAGCGACGATCTAGTCAGAGAATTACTACTTATACCAACTATTCAAGACATAGAGAAGGTTATATACTAGTACTACTTCTGCTATAATTTACAGAGCACGTTACGCCAAGTAGATTTCATTTGCTAGAAGTAGCTACGCCTACATTCTGCGTGTCGCTTCTTTCGCGTGTCCATGCATAAGCTCGCACCGGAGAACCATCTCCGCCTGTTAGGTTCAAGGGTACAAAACTGATCGTCGCGTCAATAGGTACATTCTTCAGGTTGCGCAAATTCTCGATCAGCAATCCACCCGCTCCGAGTATGATTTCATGAACGCCAAAATCAGCCCTCTGACCCTCTGTCTCGTCAGGACTGAGCGTGTCGATACCAATTCTTGAGATACCAAGTTTTAAGAGGTGCTGGGCAACGTCTTTGTCCAGGAAGGGATGCGCGAGGTATGTCGGTGTGCCCCAATGCGCACACCAATCCGTTTGGAACAGGACGACATCGCCGGGGCGCAACCTGTCTTTGTGTGGCAGAACATCATCATCCCAAGTTATCCTCTCTCGTGGTTTCTTGGGGGTCACGTCGATTACGCGTGCAGGGCCGACGAAAGCGGTGAGGGGGATTTGGTCGATTGAGGCGCCGGATTGGAAGAAGTGAGATGGGGCGTCGACGTGTGTGCCGGTGTGGGATCCTAGAGAGAGGGATTGGACGCTGTAGCCGTCTTTGGGGACGGTGGAGTGGGAGCAGAGGGCGAAGGAGGGATCGCCGGGGTATATGGAGATGGTGTTCTTGTCTAGCTTGTGGGTCAAGTCTATTATGGTCATTGTAAAGAGTAGTACGGATCCAAAAGCGTAGCCGGGATAGCCGACGCTCAATTTGGTAGTTGTGTGATCGAGATCAGCTCCTCAGCATTACTTTTTGTAAGATTAGAGCGCGTCGGGTGCTTCTTCAGCAGGCATGTCCAGGCCTCTGTTTGGGTTGTCTCAAAAATCTCCGTTGGTCTATGGTGCGTAAATAAATCATGAATCGTATGGTTGCTTAAAGATCAAAGGCGTCAACGACGATTATGAGACTAAGTACAACGAAGACGTGACTTACGAAGAAACTGCGCCACATGGTAGAGTCTGGAGAACATACCTCGATGAAGCTGCCGCATATGACGTCCGCATGATTGAAGAGTTCCGCGACACATTGGATGTCCTGCTCGTATTCGTGCGAACCATCTAGCCTTCCAAACGGCCCAATGCTTACCATCCCTTCAGGCTGGGCTATTTTCTGCGGTAGTGACTACCTTCCTTGTCGAAGCAGCGTCCAATCTGCAAGCCAATTTTACGGAAATATCAGCTACACTTCTATTCGAACTCGTCGCTATTCAGCGAGCTATTGTGAACGGGACGTCAATCCATGATATCCCTACGAGCTCCTTCTCCCCCAATTCCGCCTTTGTTCCTTTCACATCCGATGTATGGGTCAATGGCCTGTGGTTTACCAGCCTTGTGCTAAGTCTGATGACGGCACTTGTATCTGTTCTTGTGAAACAGTGGCTTCACCACTACATGACGCTCCCTTCAGGAACTCCTCGTGAACGTGCCCACCTCCGTCAATACCGCTTCGATGGTCTCGAGAAGTGGCGCGTACCACTGATTGTCGGGCTACTTCCGGTGCTGTTGCATCTCGCGCTTTACGTCTACCTTGTTGGGTTGTCCATTTACCTCTACAACTTACATCGATCTATCTCCTGGATAATCGTCTCCATGACCATGGCGGCGTTGATTGTTTACTTTACGACAAACGCGATTCCTATCATTCAACCCCAGTGCCCGTACCACACGCCCATCAGTCACATTGTGTATCCCTCATTTATTCCCATTTACCGTCGCATCATGAGATTCCTTAGGCGCCGTCTTCCTATACTTCCTTCCCTGCCATCGCTATTGGATTCTATCGCCTTTGACTCTCTTAAAGGGGCAGAGTCACTTCTGGTGAAGGACTCGGGCGACATAATGACCGTCAACGGACTGTATTGGCTTTTTCAAACGTCGAACAACCCTACAGTTCTTACCATCGTGTTCCAGAGTATCGGCGGTCTTCCCGTGGCGAATTCAGAATATGTGATGTCCAAGTTCAGCCATGATGTTCACATCTTGGTCGCCAGCCAGGCAAACGCGTTCTCTGATTGCCTTGAAATCTCGGAAAACTCCTCCGCGGAGTATATGCGCTCTTGCACAGTGCGTCACGGCTCAGAAACGAAGCTAGAGCGCCTACTGCGGTCCCATCTATATCTATTCCCAACCGCACGATCATATCAGTGGCGTTCTTCTCGCTATGCGTTGAGATACCTTATTCCCCGCACGGATATGGCCCTAGTGGCTACTATTGTTGCTTCTCGCGAAGCAGTCATATGCAGCGGAGAGAACATCGGTCCTACAGACTTTTTCCTCCAGTCCATACATTCCGGACGGAAATTCCCTGCTATCGTTTGGCTGAAGCTTCTCGATGCGGTCTCAGGCGACCACGTGTCCATGGGGATTCGCAGGCACACCTCAGTGATTTCCTTGGTTTTTGTAATGCCACTATACCTTTCTTCATTCCCTCAGAGGCGGATCCGCGCATGCCCACCTTTCGCTATCGCGGTGCTCTGTTATCCTTCCCTGCTATTAAATACAAGGCGCTTCGCTTTATAGTGACCACTATACGCCATCTCACGCGCAATGATTTCTGGCCTCATGGTGAAGCTCGCCACCGATCGTGGGCACTCGATGATAGTACTATGACTGTATTGAGCCCAAATGCGGAGGTCGACTGCTACATGCTGGTTGCCAAATGGGTAGCCTCTCAATTGACATCTTCACAGACGATGCCTGATCACGACATCTATCCCAGACTAGAACTCGCCATGAACACCCTGCGATTTTTCACATACTCTGTCTTCCGCATCGACAATCGTCATGAAGAGGTTCTTGCGATCGTAGAATCAATGATTCTAGAGTCTCAGATACTCCGACAAGGAATGTCAGCGGGAGACTCTGATGGTACAGAGACTCCGAAAATTGTGCAGGAATGTTGCCAGGCATTGATTTCGACGTACCGGGTCTACGTCGGTGATCCAGCTGTTCGTCCAGTGACACTGAATGATACGCTCTCTCTTCACACACTGCCGTTGCGACTGCCTGTTCTGAAAAGATTCATGGAGTGCTTCCCTACAGAGTCGTCAAACAATGATACCATCACTACTGCTCCATCCTTTCCCATGATTCTTGGCCTGGTGATTGAAGGCTTCCGGAGGAACGACATAGCCGTCTTTGATGCCTTTATAGAATGCGACTTCCTGAATTCGTTAGTCAGATATGGCTTCGAAATGGACTCCTTGATTCAGGCAACAACCACGGTTCACTCCTACGTTCGCGGTCTGAGGTGCCTTTTCGAAAGAGAAGGCCGGCAGGCGCTTGAACGCCATTTCCGATACCTCTGTGATCCCGGTCCGGAACGTCTTTATCTTGCCACACGCATTCTTTCTATTCAATTTCCGTTTACCGTCTCGAACCGTTCTCTTGTGGAGCATCATTCCGTGATACACTGCGTATTTTGCTTGACTATGTCCAGAAAGGCATTGTGGAAACGTGCCGGGAACGACTCGTTAACCTCCTTGAGAGCGACGATCCTCTAAACTTTCTGACTGTCGCGCATGATCACCTGAATAGGACCAGTTGGAGGTCGCTGCTGCGATTGAGCTGGAGAAGCGGGACGTCGTTACACTTCGGAACTGTTGGATTCATTCGTTTAACGTAGTTACTTGATTGGACTTCTTTCAGATTCATATATACAACAATCAACTCTATAAGACGAATAATCCGTCTTTCCTTTCTCTATATAGGTGTGGAAGAGGCCAAAAGATCGCGATCATGAAAGCACGTGTTTGGGGCTTGTTGTGCTTTCTTCCAACCACAACTTTCCTCTTGCTTCAAGACTCTTAGTCTCTTGGCTGAACAATTCTTGTACTGACCTATCGACGAGCGTTCTGGTAAGCAAAGACTATTCTGCATTGAACGCCTCGTATATACCACTACAGATGGCAACACTCCGAAAAGAATCCGACAACAACACTGAAGACTCTGCCGAACGAGTAAAGCCTGTCTTTTCCGATTAGTCCCCTACGACTGGAAAGCCGCTTCTAAGAGGGCTGCCGCGTCGTAAAGCGAAACTAAGGAAACCCGCCAACAATGGGTATGTACACATCGCGTCAATCTAGGCTTCGCGACATTACCGTCGAGGGTTTATTGTTGAAGTAAGTCCGGTGCATTTATCTAGATGGTTCCAGCTTATCGAATTACCCGCCTGGTACAAGGTGGTCTCGTACTGCGGAGGTCTACTCTTTCGTAACGTTACAAGGCCTCGACTCGTCGATTCCGTTAGTGCCAGAAGCAGCGTTGGTACACGCCTGATGGTTCAACGACATGCAACTCGGCTCATGGCAATTCCTTACCTCAGAAGACTTGCGTCGTTGACACTACTCGCAAACTCTGAAGCGAGAAACTAGATTCCGGTACTCCACTTGGGTCCCCTCGCGAAATTGGACAGACCTTCTCGTGTGCGCTGAGGCGACAACTTTACCGGTGGACACTGTCGTATGCCGTCTCTCGTGGGCCAGAACAACTTGAGGGTATATGATGCGAATTCTGGACTGCGAATACTACTGGAAGCAACCCCATACGCCACCAACACCTGGAACGATCGTGCCGTAGAAGGAATGGCTTGCGGACGATGGGCTCCGATGCAACTCTTGTAATTTTGTAATTTGAAGTTCTAGGAATAGCCCTGTCTACTATCTGACTTCCCAGCGGTGTTCGACAAGTCAAAGAAGGAGCGCCATTAAAATGTGTACCCGGCCTCACAGGCGAGACCGCTGTGCTATTTTCTCATGGCTCATGTATAAAGTACTAAGGTCACCGCTTCGTCCATTTTTTGACCGCAATTTTCACAGATTCATCAAGGCGCATACTCCATCGGAGAAGAAGAATCAGGTTCTGTTACGCAGCGCTGTGTAGATGTCTGATCTTAATAGTTCGAGAGATTGACATCCCCGTTCTGCAACGTCGCGGGTTGCTCAATACAATCATTTCAATTGATAAATGTTCCGTTGGGGAGTCATGTTTTTTTCATTCTATTGATGGACTTTGGACGGCGTGGCTCCAGTGCTCGTCAATCAATAGCTGAATTTGCTTGGTGCTGTACCGGTCTGTCGTCTGTCTCCATGCGTCTAGTGCTTGTTTCTTTTCGGTAAGTTCAGGAACCATATGTCAAGATAGGTGTCACTGGCATCATTCGCGAGGTTTTGGCTCAACTCTACTTATATTACTATTAGGTTCCCTGCCCCTCCAGGCCTTCCAAATTTACAATCAAGGGGGTGTTCCCTTTCTCGACGTCTAATTCTCCGACAAGGACGCCAGTCCAAAGTAAGGACACAAACTAAGTTCGTGATGTATACATTTATTTTTTCAGCTCCGCACTGGTAGCGCTCATGATTTTCGCCCTACTGGAGTTATCCGGTATTCAAGGTCGTCAGAGGAACTCCGATGTACTTCTCTGTCCTAACGCCATGCCTTGCGCATCTAGATCGAACGAGGGGTCTTACGAGAGATCTAGCTGAAGGAATTCTGTCGTGATGGATCCGCGCGCCAATTGACAAGTTCTGTATGGTGCCCTGTGTCGCGGTAAGTATCTAGGCTGGGTTTTAATCTTGCGATGCTGAAAGTACCCCCGAGATCTCCTACCCGTGCGAACCGCGTATTCTACTCTGCTCAACGATCTGCAGGACTACCCCAAGGTTCGCAACCCCACACCTGTGCCAGGACGATGCGACACTTCGCACTGGACAACTAAGATCAAACTAAGATGCGCTGATAGGCAGACTCCAACGTTTACGTCTCGAAGAGGTGATGCAGGACATCATAGAGAAAGGGTCGTATTCTGACATTCATCTCGATGAGAGCTTGTCTACCTCTGAGAGATGTGGTGTCATAGTTTTGGTCTAGGCCCAACATCTTCGTCGTCGAGTCAAAGCTACACGATTGGCCAGGGTACGTGGATTTCGGAAGCAAAAATAGGATCTAAGAGCTAATGAAAGGTACACGAATTTCGAAATTCGCGGGGCATCCCAGATTGCAGAACGAGTCTAAGCTCTTCTCAAGGGTCCTGTGAGCACTACGATCAGGGCGTTCTCCAGATGTTGTCTCGTGCACTGGCTGGGGAAGCAGCGTTCGATGTCGTCCAGGACTGATCTGATCAGAAAACTGCCTGAAGACAAGATGTTGGTACCACACTCCCACCGCGAACTTCCAAACACTCGACCGAGATCACACATACCGAATGACGTGCGTACTATCTGGGCTTGCCCTAGCTCAGGGCTTCTGACCGTTTTCCACTTGGAAGGTTTCTCATGAACATATGGGGTTATGTCGGTTACATATGTAGCGTTGGAAGCGTAGAGGTCTTCTTCTCAACATCATCCTTCCCCCCCAGGCGCTGTACACTCATGGCGGCCAACTCTTCCTTCCCATCGATATTGTCGTGGACACCGCCCCCAGCGCCGTCGCAGAACTTGAAGGTCCTGCTCGCGTACATTAACGCGCGAAACAAGCTCGACAATGTGCTGCGCTTCTTTCACAATGAGTTAGAGCATCGGTATCTGCCCGTGTCTTTGGGGCGCCCTGTGCTGACCAAGAAACAATACGGAGAATATCTGGAGGCGTTGGCCTCTATGATGACGACGTATACTGTGAGTTCACAGTTTTGACGCATCGACAGCCATGAGCGTGCGTCACATCAGCGCTATATGAATGTGGTCTGACCTTTTGGTAGATAACACTTCTTGATGTGATTGAGTCGAGCGAAGAGGACACCATTGTCTTCCATGTACGGTTCGTTCGCACGAGGAGTCGCACGACTTTGCTGACGGTCGGCAGGCAATGGCTCACGGTGTCTCAACAATGGGCGTGGTATACAACAACGAATACATGACTACCGTTAAATTCGCACCCGGCGACTGGGGGCCACGCATCATCTTCATGAAGGAGTACGTGGACAGCTCGAAGACGACAGAGTTTTTCAAGACGCATCGGGCGAAGGTGGCGGAGTTTGAGCGAGGGCGCTCACGCGAGCATGTTCCAAGATGATCATGATTATTGATGAGGATACAGTTTACATGACCTTTAGATCCCTCATGTATACACTGGATGTCCAAAAGTATACCTACAGTTTGAGCTGTGTTACTTAGCCAAGATACCCCCACCATTGAATAGAATGCATACCTTAGACGATAAACACATTCTCTTTAGATATCTCGTACGACTGAAGCTTCTTGAAGAAGGCGATACGCTCTTCGCGTTCTTTGACGAATTTCTGTTCGCACAGTTAATGAGAGCACGGCAGGATGTAAACGTTTAGCGCACCTCGTCGACTTCGGTATCGACGTCGTCCTTTTCACGCTTTTGAGCCCTTGGAGTCTTTGCGTTTGCCTTTCTTCGCGCCTTCTTCCGAGTCGGAGCCTCTTGTTCATCTTCGCTCTCCGACTCGACAATTGCCTTTTCCTTTTCCTTTCGCGTCCTGCGTGTGCGCTTTGGTAACACAGCTTCCCACTCCTTCTGAATCTGTTCGGGGTTCAAGCTGCGCTTCGCAGCCTTCTGCTTGCCCTTTGTCTTCGCCTTTGGTGGCGGACTGTCGGGCTCCGCATCAGACTCCACAAGTCCATCAGGCGATGTCTGCCTTTCTGGTGAACGATCAGAGGATTCCGATTCAGGATCGGTAGGCTTCCGGCGATGAGATGGTTTAATGGGGGAAGGGCTGCTTGGCATGGATACCTGATGACGTGAGGTTGCGCCTGGTCTGGAGGAGGAACGACGCCGTCGTGGCGTCGATGGGGTGGAAGGTGAGCCGCCGTTCGCCTCGGGTGTAGGATATGCAGGCACATCGCTGGTTCCTCTGTCACGCTTTAGAGTTCGTTCCACTCGAAAGAAGCCAAAAGGGTCGCTAGCCGTGGATATATCCGCGTCTGGGCCCGCGTCGTCGCTACCTAAATACGACTCGAAATCTTGTCTAAGCATCTCTTGTTCGTCCACGTATGGGGGGAGCGGTGGGTCATCGGATGTGGCAATGGGAATGGAGTTGGGCTCTGCCCATTCGGAGGAAGGGGAAGGGGAATGGGTCAGAGAAGATGGAGGCAAGGGGCTGGCGGCTTTGGCTTTGGCCTTTAATTTCGCAGCAAGTGCGCCCTTTGGTGGCCGGCCTCTTCGTTTCGGGCGCGCGTTGGTGCTGTTCTGGAGAGCTTCTTTGTCCATTTCGGGCGAGGCCGAAATAGGAAGGCGGGTAGAGCGCGTACTACGAGCCATGGTCGTTCACGATCGAAAGACGTGAGACGAAGGCGACAGTCAACACGCTCCTCACGTGGCCCTGAGACTCCTTCCTAATCTAGACAGTCAAGCCCTAACCCTAGCTCTAATTATTTTGCTGTTTCTACACACCAGCTACACACCCATGTCCAAACGGAAAACAAACCAGGACGACGCTGACAGCGATTCTGATGTTGTAAGGCTTTTGTACACCGAGTTTTGATACGTACTCAACAAAGCACTTAGTAGAGTTTTGTTGATGTTACTTTCGACTTTTTCGATCTCAATCCGGATATCGACTATCAAGGCCTGAAAAAATTGGCCGTACAATTGTTTCAACGCGATGCAGAGAGCTTGAATCCGCACGAGCTGGTTGAGCTTGTTCTGAGCCAACCTAAGATGGGAACTACAATCAAACTGGACGACAAAGATAGTGATCCATATGCAATTCTGACTGTGCTCAACATGCATGTACACAAGGTGCGCAATATCTGCTCAGTGTGTATGTTGATATTGACCTTCAATAGGAAAATCCATTCATCAAGGCACTAGCAGCGTATTGTCTTGAGAAATCAAAGATGGATTCGGCATTTCACACAACGCTGCAGGCCCTGTTTTCGCAGACCGAGAAACACGTCGGATTCATTCTGTGCGAACGTCTGCGAAATATGCCAGTCCAAGTTATCCCGCCAATGTACCGGATGTTGACGGAGGAAATGAAGCAAGCAGTCGACCAGGTATGTTGTATGCAAAGTTGTCCGTGGTTGCTAAACGAGTCGTAGAACGAGCCTTACAACTTCTCACACTTCTTGATCATTTCGCGGACGTACCACTTGACTGAGGCTGACGAGACATTCCTGTCCTCCACCCAACCAAAACCACGATCGTCGAAAAAGTCTAAAAAGGCAAAGATTCCACAGGCGCCATCGATGAGTAGACCTAGCGATGGTATATATTCGTTTCATCCCGAGGACGACCTTATAAAACAAGTTAGTCGTTTGTTGCAAGTGGAAATGGGATGCTAATCTGTCGATAGGCATCACTACACTTTGCGGATTACACGTTTTCTGCACCCGCTGAGCCGCGTAACGAGGAATCATTTGGCCTGGACACGAGAGGCAGGCTCATGCTTGTCCCGTCCGAGAATTACGTGCCGTTGGTAGAAAGGATGTTAGAGACATTCGCGGTTGCTTGAACCTTGTGGGTATATCTTTTAAGTCCCAACGAATGTATACTTTTCTTGTAGACTGGACACCAGTCGCTTTACCAAGCCGGTCGGTTCTGGGTGATCATCTCTCCTTCCTCAACGACTACGTCTAATGCTGCCCCACGTTCATCGTTTTCTAGCGAAAGCTACTTCATTTTACCTCAATTCTCCGTTGACTCTTGGCCCTCAACACCGTTTCATGCAGACACGGCAGTTGCTGATTGTTTCATCAACCACTGTAATTGTCCAGGTACTTGATTGCACCTGCTAACAGCTCTTCAAACTACCCGCTCCCCGACTCGAGCTAACCGCTGCCCAACAACAACCTGCGCTAATCGCTCCTGTATAAATGCACCCTCATGCTTCAATAGCCAGGTAACCTGACCTACTAGTATGAGCAAGCGTCGATACAGTAGGCCAGGTAAATCTGAGTTTAAATTTGGCGTGAACATGTCGTTGGAAATTCGCAGAGATCGGTCCGACTTCCTATATGCCGTATAAGGAAATAAATTCTGCAGTCTTAAAAGGCAACGTTCGTCGTAGCAGCATCCAGGTCGCGCCCAGTATGCATAAGCATGCCAGAATGACTTTGTGCATGTAACAGATATATTCCAGGTAAGTAATGACTTCAAACCCCCGTTATGCCGCGTTGAAGTTTCCATCTGTCCACCGGTAGCTTGATACGCTGATTAGCACGCTATGCTGCCGTTCCCGACGAGACTTGTCCATCTGATCCATCTCAAATCAGTTCTCCAACTCTGCCAACCCTCTGGAATGTCATAGTATCATTGAAAACTGGGTTCACATCGTCTACAAGACTGCTAGCTGAGAGGGGATCAGCGAAGAGGCTGGGGCACAGCTAGTTTGGGACGTCGTTGGCATCAACACGCGCAATTGGAAGTCGGCGATGCTCGTGGATGCGTAGTATATAACATGCTACACTGCCTGGGGTTGGAGTGCATCCCAGAGGGACATCTAGTGAAGTTTTCATCAGTATATAGTTGAGATTCAGTGTAATATATGTACTCTTGTCAATTGGGACCTCGGAGGGAAGTGTGAACACCACAAACAAGTCCGCTGCGAGACGTTAGAATTTGCGGAAAGAATTTATTTCCTTATACGGCATATAGGAAGTCGGACCGATCTCTGCGAATTTCCAACGACATGTTCACGCCAAATTTACACTCAGATTTACCTGGCCTACTGTATCGACGCTTGCTCATACTAGTAGGTCAGGTTACCTGGCTAATGCTTCAAGTGCAAAGGCCTGATCCAACAACTTCACATACTGATGCTGCAACAAGCACTTGAAGTCAAGTAACCATTTCGCCATATCAACTGTATCTTTTTTTCTGGCAGGATGTCTCTGATCACTGTATGCTTTGAGTGTCCCTCCTAGCTCTGAAGGATCTTGCTTTGCACCGCGTCGGAAAACTCCTCCTACAACATGGGTGTCGCGATCCCTAGCGCCTATTAAGATTGTTGCCCTCACAGACCTTGCCCGAACCCTACTATACTACCAACTGCCACAGCGCTAATCCCAGGACCACAAATTAATATCTCTCTTGGACGAGGTACAAGTTTGAGGGAGATTGAGGTTAGTGCTACCAGCGAGGCGCGTGGCGATCACCTCTCCTGCATCGAGGACTACGATTTCACTCTCTAATCTTGCTCCACACTCATCGTTGACTAGCGAAAGCTACTTCGTTTTCCTTAACCATCCCCCCTTGCTATCCGGACGAAGGAGTGTGTTACGATCCCTGCTGCGGTGTCCTCATCTCAAAAAACCGAGCGAACTGGTTCTTAATCTGAGGACGATCTCATAGAACAAGTTCGTCGTCTTCCTTACGCGGCTGTCGGATGCTAATTTGTCGGTAGGCATCACTTTATGGTCTGATCACGACAGGCAGGCTCATACTCATCCCTTCAGAGAATTACATGCCGTTGGTGGAGAGGATGCTAGAGACATTCGCGGTTGCTTGAACCTCTTGTGTATATTTTGTAAGTCTTGACCAATGTATACTTTCCCTCGTTCTTTCGCAGCGCTTGAACTCGTCAACTTATTTTTGAACTGTCACGGTCCGATTACATCCGAGCATTTACCGCGGCCTATCTTATCTGCGCGTCAGGAATAGGAGCCCGAAGATCCGTTTTCTTCCCCTCATGGTGTCGCATCTCATCTCCTCTTCTTATCCTCCACTTTCATGGTTCTCCGTCTTCTAGCGCGCCATGTCAGAATACCCAAAGGACGCCCATCTGGGCATAGATTCCTCAGCAACAATGGACCCACACCTGCGCGCCGACGAGTCGGGCTCGTCGCTGCTGCTATCGCTGTCGGATCATCGCCGCTCTTCTTGATGTCGACGGTGCAAGCAGACTCGGGCGATCAGGCTTTGGCGTCGGGACCGAGCAAGGCGTCCCGCCTGCGCGACCTCCTCCGCACGTACATCGTGTACACCATGTGCCAATCGGAAACACTCGTGGATAACTCGCCTAAGCTACTTTCCATCCTCACAAGCATACCCGGTGTTAAACAGGTCACGGAGGCTTTGGTCCGAATAACTTTCTTCAATCAGGTGTGTGCTTAATCTTCTCTTTTTCGAAACTGAGCCTGTTAGTTTGTGGGTGGGGACACCGCGGATGAGACTGTCCCGTTGCTTAATGACCTGAGGGCGATGAACATTGGCACGTTGTTTGCGTATTCGGTCGAGGTGGACGAGAATGAGGCGACAGCGGAGCGGGAACAGGCTGCGAAACGAAATGGAGGGCTGCCTACATATAAACGTTCCGTCGAAGAGATGATTCGATGCATCGATGTTGCGGCGGACTTTGAGGATGGTATCCTGGGCAGTACGCCCGTGGGACGTAGGACATGGGTTGCTATCAAGATGGTTCGTTTCTTCTTCTCCATTGACAGGACTGCGAAGTTGACGCCATGATAGACTGCTCTTTTACCTGATGCTAAAGCTCTAGTCCATTTATCTCAGGCAATCATCGACTCACGTAAGAAATCACCTATACCCTTCCCTGGATGTCCTCAGCGCACGGATCTTGACGTGTTATACGGACCCACACCGACAAAGATCATGGCACCGGAAGACGTCGAGGCGCTCCGTGATCTTCATGGGGATCTGGTTCAGATTTGCCGACGTGCAAAGGAAAGAGGTGTGAGGATCATTATCGATGCGGAGTATAGGTATGTTTTGTTGATCTGCGCTGTGAACATGGTCTCGATATTGCCGTCATCAGTTGGTACCAGCCGGCGGTCGACGCGTTCCAAACCTCTCTTATGCGCGAATTCAACAAGCTTGATGGGAAAGGCTCTGTTCAACCTCTTATATACGGTACATACCAGGCATACCTTCGTCGGTGAGCAATCTTTCGATCGCTTCTCCCAATTTAGATTCTGATTTCCTGTCTACTGCAGTACTCCGCTCAACTTGGTGCAATCTTTCGCGGAAGCCGAAGCCGGCGGGTACGCATTAGGCGTGAAGCTTGTTCGTGGCGCATACCATCCTCACGAGATAGCCGCGCACATCGGACGCCCGAAGTCTATCTCAATTTCTCCAGACGAGCTGCCTCCTGTATGGCTGCAGAAGGATGATACGGATAGGTGCTACAACGAGTGCGCAAAAGTCCTGGTCGGGAAAATCAAGGAGGACATCAGACGTGCGAAAGCGCAAAGAGTGGGCGTATTATTCGGAACGCACAACTGGACGAGCTCGAAGTTGATTTTGAAGGAACTTGTCGCGACGGGGTTGGGGAAGAGTGTTGGAGGAGAGCCAGAAAGCGATTTGGTCGTGCAGCTGGGGGATGAAGTGACGGAGCGACTGACGTTTGGGCAACTTTATGGTATGAGCGACGCGCTGACCGACTATCTGGTGAAGCATACGCGGTCTAATGCCCCGATGATTATCAAGTTCGTGTGCCGGACTTTAGTCCATCTGCAAAACAACTAATACGTGTTTTTCAGATATGTACCTTATGGCGCTCTATCAGATGTAGGACACAGTCCCTCTTCTACATATAATTCTAATCTGACGACCCATAGGTGATGCCGTATCTTGGACGACGTGCTATAGAGAACAAATCAGTATTGGGTAACGGAGCGGCAGCAGAGGAGCGAAGGAGGGCGGGGTATGAGATTAAGAAGTTGTTGTTTGGGTAGACTAGACGGTCCTTGTTACTATTAGAAACAGATGGTGACACTGCATGCAATGGATGTAATGTTTTCTCTTCGATTTTGTGGGATTTGGGCGTTTATCATTCGCAGAGAGGTGATGAAAGTTTCTTGGACTAGGCTCGAACTTGGATTTCTACTGATGAATCTAAAGTAGCACTGGGCATGTCATGACAGTGCAAACACGAAGAAGAGCCTGTAATCGTCACGCCACACAACTGGTGCGGCGTAGCGGTCTGTACTATTAATACTAATGGGCGATGACTTGACTAGGACGCAGAGAGCCATCGCACATGCTCAGGACATTCATTTCAGATCTAGCTATCTATCAGTGGAGATGCATTGCAGTGTTCGCAAAACGAGAAGAAGTCGCGTTTATTTAGTGAAATGTAACTTCTAAAAGGTTTTGGCAATGGTACTTTCGTTAATCTGAGGTAAATAGTGCGACTGCTACTGTTCACGATGCGGAGAAATTGGATCTCGCAGAGACTGAAGCAGAGACGTCGACCGCTCGATAAACCGAAGCTCAGTCTCAAACGTGGCGCGTTCGTGTATAACAACTTCGGTTAAATAAGATGTCAAACTGTTGGCACGCGGGCCGACAACATAACGCGCCAAAGCGCGTTTCCAATGGGTATTCGGATACACTGAACGTATGGCCAGTCCAGCGTGTAAAAGCGAGTTTTTAGGCATCCGCGGAGGTATACTCCCGAAGAAGATTGATAATAATCAATGATAGTACCGATGTCGACGTCGGTCACAAGTTGGCCAGGGTCGTAAGCGTTAGCAGAGATGACGAAATATGAAATCGGCGTACTGTCGATATAAAGGAGAGTTGATCCGGGGCCACGAATGCATGATGGTGCTTGGTGAGAGGAGAGGACTGCTTTGAAGACGAGAGATCTGGTACTCATGATATCTGGTCCGTAGACACTATGAAACTTGATGGCTAGTCGCGCAAGCGGAAGCCTCTGGAAAGTTTGCGCGTCCTCGGCGCTTGTGAGCTTCCATTGCCGTTTCATAACACTGGTTTGGTGGTACGATGTACGATCAAGCCAGTCTCGTCTTGTAAAAAAGGAATTGAGGCTCGCAAGAGATTTATGCGGTGATGAAGACTTCCATTTCACAGAGTTTGGAAAGAATCTGGGCTTCCAGACGCGGTGGTAAACGCGAAATGCGGTGCAAATGATCAGAGTGATCTACATCGTTTGTTATACCTGTTTGGATAAATGTTTGCGGCAAAATCTTCGACGTATGCTTGGCTAACTTTTCAGAGACAGAGTGTAAATGGATCGAGACGGAAGCAAATGTTACATGGCGGGAATGAGCTATTTCGGTAGTCAAGTCATATTTCACTGTAGACAGAACGAAAAAGGAGAAAAAGAAAGAGGACAAGGACCGAGCAGGTGAGCGTTACGGAAAAGGAATGTAGACGGTTCAGGTCACGAAGCACGGTCCCACGTGGGAATACTTCGTTGAACAACGAGCGCTGGCCACTTAGTAGCCTCGTTTCCTGCATTCTCCCACTGTTGTCGTCGTTGTCGACGTTGTGGTTGAGCACGTATTGCTCGCCGTCGTTGTCTCGCACGGTACCTAGGTCCGACGGCCCCATCTCGAGGCTTTGCGTCCCGATCACCAGAGATTCGAGTTTTTTGACATCTGTCTTGGTGTCTCCTTCCCTTTTGCTGCTCGCAGACCACGATTTCTGCTCACCGCCGTTGCAGCCGTATATGCGCGTCGTTACTGCTGTAGGGCCAGTCCACGGAGCGACCGTCAGCGTACCCAGAGCCGAGCACCAGCCCCGGTGCCTCTTTTTCCGTTCATGAACGTCAACCTGCGACCAGATATGCTTCGCCAACCAGGCATGGCCCAGCCGCCGATGATGGGCCTCGGCAGCGGGCCCTTCATGCAGTCTCCACCGCAGTCGGGTCCACAACAGCAGTCGATGGGTATCCCGCCAAACAATCCCCCGCCCATGGGCATGCTTCCGGGTCCGCCTAATCCCAACCATCCCATGAACCCCCAACGCTACCCCATGCAGATGCAGCAGCAACAGCAGCAGCACCCACAAGGCGGCCAGCCACGCCAGATGATTATGCGACAGGGTCCGCCCCAGATGAATCCCGCGGCCGGTGGTTCTCATATGGTACGTCGTGGCGCAATCCTCGCAGTCGTCTCTTCTCACTCGTTTTCTCGCTCCAGAGCCTTGGCTTTCCCCAAAATCATATGATGCATCAACCAGGGAACACGCTGGCTGCACGTCGGGGCGTATCACAAGGTCATCTCAGTCAAGGCGCGCCCCACCTTGGACCACCTATGCAGATGCAGCCCAATATGCCCGGCCAAATGCGCCAGCCACCACCCCAAACGATGCCCGGCCCCCCGATGCGGTCTGTGTCATCTGGGCAAATGTCTCCCGAAATGTCTATGGGTATCGGGCGACAGGGCGGGAACCCAGGCATGCCGCAAAATATCAACCGGGCAGGATCAGCGCCGATGCCCATGTTGAACGGCATAAACCCTCCTTCACTCGCCCAGCCCCCCTCCATGCAAGGCGGCATGCCATCAGCACATCAGAACAACTTTCAGAGTCCCGGCGCGATGGGTATGCCGCACCATAATACTCAAATGTCCTCCTCTCCTCGTCCTCCGTCCCACCCGTCTTCTCAACCACCCAATATGAACATGGGACCTGGTCCGTCGAACCGCGTCTCAATGCCGCCTGACACTCCGATGGACTTTATGGATTTTTCTCCCCAGTCCTTCCCTTCTCAAGGAACCTCTAATGGAAACAACTCCTTCCCCTTCGTTCCGTCTTCTTCGACACCTCCAACTCAAATGGGTCCCTCCATGTCTCGATCAATGCCTCCAAATATGGGCAATACTCCGCCCAATCGGGGCCAGTTTCAGCCCACACCAGCCCAGCAGTTTGCAGAAATGCAAGGCTCGGGCATGCAGCAGGGTCCAGACAGTTATCCAAACTTCCCTATGGCACCTCCGCGTCCGCCGTCGCATAATCACCACCACAGTACGCCAATGCAACAACCTCCACCGCCTCCACACCCCCACTCGCCCCATATAGCCGATTCCATGAACCATTACCCTCCACAACCGCATTCACGGCCCCAGTCTACAACTGGTCGACCTCCTTCTTCCCACGACGCTCGAGCCCAACAATTACCGCCGAACCCTGCGCTTGGTCCAGGACCTTCAACTGGCCGCTTACAGCCTCCACATCCTGGTCCCCAACAACAACCTGGTCCACCTCCACACCCTCCTCCATCTGTAAATCCTACCCAACCGCATCCTCCACGACCACCTAACCAACCTCCCAACGCTTTTGGTGGACATGTGGGCTCTCCAGCATCTTCTTCGACTATGTCATCTTCCGATCAACAGGCGTCGACTTCTGGTCCCCGAATTGGCCTACCGTGAGTCCCGAGATATATTGTGTTCAATTAAATAGTTACTAATTGTTTTCGTCAATTCAGGCCCCAGCCAGGTCAACAACTTGTTGGGCAAGGCCAAGGCCTTATGCGATTATTACAGTTTAGCGGCAACCTGTCCAGCGAAACCCCAACAGTAAGTGTGTTTGACGTACGTCATGTCCACTGCGAACTAATCTCCGTTGAAGAAATTGCAACTTTCATGGTGGAATGAGCTTATCAAGGAGTACTTTACACCCAAAGCCATCATGAAGATAACTCTGTGGAAGGACAATCAAAAGACTGAGGCAAAACCTTTTGGTGCGGACCATCCTTCGCGTTCTGGAGCTTCGACTCACCTTGATCGACGTTTCGCAGAAATTGGGGTTCCTATACTACCCCGGTTTTTCCTGGTAACAACACAGTCCGGCGTCAAGTCAATGACGTTAACGCTAGATGGCGCGCGGGAGCGTATATACTCCCAAGGGCATTCTGTGGTCGAATGTGTCACCGCTGTCTGGACCTACCGGTACAAAAATGGCTACACGGTGACATTAAGAGGCCCGCTGACCGCACATGTGGTGATAACTTCTCCTCATCCTGCTGGGACGACATCTTCGCACCAGGGCTATGTGCTGAAGTTTGAGGACTTTCAGTTTGATGCCAACTACCACGACAAATACATCTCACTGGATGCTATTACGGGCCCGAAAGTGGTTATGACGGAGTCTCCCAAGACTCCGCGTTCGCGTAACACGCCTGCTCCAGGCGCTGTAAATGGTGCTACAACGCAGGAGGAAGAGGATAGGAAGTGGGAGGAGCCTCGGATCAGCATTGAGCGTGGATCGATACCGGGGGAACCAGTAAACGCGTTTGGGATCCCGCAAGCGACGATGCGATGTCTGGAGGTATGGCGCTCCAAGTGATTGTCTCATGCATGGCACTGATGAATATATTGTCTAGCTGGCAGAAAGTGTCGCCCAGATGACGGATCTGATAGGATTTGCCAGCGACACCCACTTGGGACCACTGGGTTTGTGGACTTCCTTCTGAGCTTCTTCTCATCCGAAGCTGACGAAGTGATGGTAGAGGCGCTAAGCCAATTTGCGAATAGGCTTCGTGAGACGAATCCGCTTCCTCCACCGCATATGCTGAATGGCGCGAACCATATGACCTCAAATGGTATGATGCCATATCATTATACGCCTTTTGCGACGAACAATATGTCGACGACACTGTACTCCAGCGCACCACCGTCAGTGACCAACCCAGGCAGCATCTCGCATCCACCACCTCATCTCCAACCGCATACTCCCTCAACCATCATCAACTCTCCGCAAAACGCGCCCCCGTCTGCGAATAACTCGCCCCAGAAAGCGCACAAGACCATCCCTCAGCATCCCCAACAAAACGCTCCGTCGACCGCGTCGTCATCAACGCCGACGTCGACTGTCAACACGCCTGCATTGTCGAATACGTCGCTGAAGCGGAAACAACCTGTGGATTCTACCTCTCCCATAACGGACGCGGCACCTACAAGCAAGCGCAACACTCGAAAACGGCGGACTACAGGTACCGGTGGCGGATAGCATCTTTTTTTCCTTATCTCATCATCATCTGTCGTGTTGTTTTCTTTTTATATTTTTTGGCTGTCCGTTTGTTTGCTCTCCGATTTGCATCCTCCCAAGTTAATTTTTGTGCAACATAGAATGTAACTTAGTACACTACATGGATATATATATCTTACTTCTACCAGGAGACATTTTTTTTTTATGTTTTGTCATATTTATATCTTTTTTTTTCCTGTATTGTACTCATAGTAGCACTAGCGGTCTTTTTTTTCGGTGTCGAATCAGCAGTATTTGGTGTCGAAATGGCGTCGCGGGAGAAAATGAGTTTTTGAATAGCATGGGTGCCTAAGCGTGACCTTGTGGTTCGTGGATCAGGATTGTTTTCGCTCTTTCCTCGCGTGTACTTCCCTGCCACCAATTTTCCCAGAGTGGCTGGTGACGTTCCTCGACAACGGGACAGGTTGTGATGTTGGGGGTAGCACCGAAATGATTGCGAGTTATCAAGATGCCGAAATGTGTGGGTGATTTTTGTGTTTGAACGTCCAATTTGAGCTTTTTTCTAGTGGTGACAGGGGCTTGAAATATACCACTTGTAGCGCATTTGGCTTGACGCGTTATCTTAGTGGACAGAGATATCTAATTTAATTCATGCGTGCTATAAAGGCGCGATCGAGTTTCCAGATGTGTCTGGGTCGTGGCGTACGTTCCCGTTATGGAAACAATTGCCGCCGGCGTACATACGTGCATCCGAGCTTCGTGTCAACCATCACCACCACCTTCCTTCCTTCTCTTCTCTTTCTCCATCTTCCGCCCGTCCATGGCGAAAATTCTCTCGCGATTCGCAAAGTCGTTCTTTGCCATCATAGCCGCGCTTGTATTTACCTCTCCTCCCCCTTGCTCGATCATTAACTGAGGAAGTGCTCTGGCAGTTCGTAGTGGCAACGGTCGCGTTCCTACACCCACCCACAAGATCGTACATTGACCCATGGACTGGGGACTTGTTTGGCGAGGGCGGCGTCGAGGGGATGTTACACCGGAACCAGGAGTTTCCCTTCAAGGCTCATGATGGCGGGGCTGTTATTATGCCGCAGTTGGGCAATGCGACAGCCAAGTGCGTTTCAAGATGTTTTCCTAGATTTGCGCCCCAGTGATGATGAATTGATGCAGAGCAGCGCTTGGGCGCGCGACTTGGAAGT
Source organism: Mucidula mucida (assembly GCA_015501055.1). Classification (NCBI taxonomy): domain Eukaryota; kingdom Fungi; phylum Basidiomycota; class Agaricomycetes; order Agaricales; family Physalacriaceae; genus Mucidula; species Mucidula mucida. The sequence goes on from JADNYV010000044.1 coordinate 107,393, forward strand.
TACTGTGAGGATGGAATAGTTTTCTTTGGGGGGCGGTCTATTGATGAATGAAGCAGACATACTATTACGCTGCGATTTCCAGAGGTACGCTTTGAGGCGCCTGTACCATCTCTCTCTCACTTGTGTTCACCGTATGTAGAAACCTACGCAAGACGAACGTGAAGCGCTCAACTCGTACTTCCACCTCTTATCGAGGCTCTACCCTTGTGGCGAATGTGCCGCCGAATTTCAGAAGCTGCTGAAGCGCCTCCCTCCTCAAGTCAGTGTACCTCCAAACGCTAAATAATTCATTTCACCGAACTACTACTATTAGACTTCATCACGACGAAGCGCCGCCCTCTGGTACTAGCCATTTTCCCCCCATCATTCATTCCCAAGCTGACGACATACATACAGGTTATGCTCATTACACAACGAAGTCAACCAACGCTTAGGGAAGCCACACTTTGACTGTGCGCACCTCGATGCGGAATACGACTGTGGATGCGGCGACGAGCCTATAGGAAGTCCCCTGCCCATGATAGATGACTTGGAGCGCGATCTAAGCGAGGACGAGCTTACAGGTGTTGGCCTCATCAAAGGCGGTAGGTGAATGGGGGATTTTGGGATGTAATTTAATCTATCCGGGCTTTGTAGGATATTGGGAATAATAGGGATTGTTAATTCTTAAGGATCCGAGCATGCTGATTGTCCGTCGGGCAACATAGATTTTCATATTGTAGGACAATTCGAGGATCTCGTTGCGATTGTGGGTGCGCAAATCAAGCTGCTATGTTGCATCCAGGGGATCTCGACCTACGTATTCTGGTGAATCAAGGACAGCCAATCTTTATGGCTTCCGACGTATAGCTTGGTACATCGACCGTCCGGAGGCGAGCAAGATGAATATGAATGGCGCGAATCATCACCGCAACCGCGACTACAGATGTCTGCACACACATAGTTACAGTCAGTCGCACTTAATGGAAATGCCACTTGACAGCTCGAGAAGCCCAAGTGGCGCACGATCTGTCACCAACAGCCGCAAATCGGTCGTTAACATGCGTGCCAACTAGTCACCAAACCCACAGATCTTTCACAAAGAACAAGAAAAGTGTAGGTTGCCAACAGTATACAGCGTGTTTAAATATAATAAGACAAATCGACAAATGAAATCTGAAGAATCCGCTAAATGACATTGTCCAAATCACAACCTCTTTAGCGCCTTTTTGCGCTTCTCTGCGCCAGCAACTCCAGTCGCAGCACGTTTAACGGCCTTGTTCGCAGGCGACGGCGGTACAACAGCGTTCTTGGCGGCAACATTCGCGTCCGCTGTCCCGAGAGGCGACGGTGATGTATGTCGCTCCTTGTTAGCTACCCCACGTCCATCCTTTTCAAGAGACAGATTGGCGGGGGAAGAGACGAGAGGTCGCGTCTGGCCATGGGACACAGGCGCAGGCGAGGAAGATTTGCGTGATATGATGGGGAGCGTAGGGACAGGTGGGACGGAGACACTGGGTGGTTTAGATGACGGCGCCGACGCTGCAGATGACTCCTCCTCGGATGGCTCGTCGAATTCTGCTGGTCGTACGCGTGGTGTAGCATGGACACTGGTTATGAGCTTGGCGCGGTCGCAATAACTCTGGTAGTTCTCCAACAGCAGCTTGCCTGCCTCTTCGTCGAGTGCAGATTCCGGATTTGGGTAGATGAGTAGGCATTTGACGGTCACCAATATGTGTGCAATGCCGTATGTCGACTTCCAGTCCTTTTTGAGCGTGTTGACACAGATTTCGCCTTGGGCAGAAACATTTGGATGAAAGATCTTTGTCGCGAACCGGCCTGATATAGAATAAGTAAAAGCGAGCTATAACAGTCAAAAAGACGTTACATTTGGGTGGCGCAGCGGGAAACTCTTCGGTGAATTTGAACTTGACGTAGAAGTAACCACCCGCGTATGGCGTGCCCTCTGCCAGGTGTCACGTAAACTTTAGTTTTCTTCACAGCGCAGCTGGCGATGCTCACCGGGCCCTGTATGATTCCGACCACGTCGAGCATATCATCATCACTGGTTTGGACGCGAATACCCTCGGGTGGGCTCTTCTTGAGTTCCGCGATTTCGCGCATCAGACGGCGCATGGCGGCAGGAGGCACGGACTATTGCCAAGACAGAAGGCGTGGTCAGTTGTCATCGAGCAGTCTAGAGACGTGAGCATACCATGGTGTAGAGTTGGACAAAGGTAAGACGGCGACGAGAACAATGGAGGGAGTGGTACAAGGGCAAGTTGGAGTAACAAACATTCCCAAATGCAGGGTTTCCTACTCGATCACATGGTCATGTGACAAGGATGCCTTTTTGAGCATCACTTTCTACTAAAATTTCTATTTCCTTCTTCTATTTCTGGCTGCCTCCTTTGCTGTTTCTTCTTTCAGCTGGACTGATCAGAAAGGCTCGGCGGCATTGGGCCACTCAGATCTCACAGCGTCGCGAAGGTGTCGTAGTTCAAAGGTCGTTATTCCATGTGCTATGGCTCGCACTTTTCCTGGACACCCATAGAGCAACTTCCAAAGTTAAAGCCCATGCAATATCATCGTACGGATATATACTCTGTGGACTCGTACCTGGGGCGCGGATTTACCATCTCTCTAACCTGGCGCAGACATTTGTGGCGCTGAAACCGAGGTCATTCAAACTCACGTGCAACCTGGGTCTCGGCTCAAAGCGTCACCGATCGACCGAAGTGGGAAATTGAAATTTCGTGCTTTTAAACTGCTCGAACGATGAGCTGATATACCGGAGTCCATTTCTCACTGCTGCCTTTCTTATCTGCTATCATCTATCATCCGATTCAGTATGTATCTATTAAGAGGACGTACGGTAATCACAAGAGGCTTCCAACGCCGCTGGATGAGCGTACGACCACAGGAACCTAACGAATCTCCCAGTAAGTCAATGACTCATCCAACCGACCCGACGCGAGCTCATACGTGGAAAAGCTTTCGCGCGCCGCAAAGTGACACCACAGACACTGCAGACCCTCAAAGCATCCGGGACGCCAATAACCATGCTCACAGCATATGATTACCCGACCGGCCTCGCGTGCTCCGCGAATCCCCTCATCGACATCACCCTCGTCGGCGACTCGCTCGCACAGGTCTGCCTGGGCTACACGTCCACCACCCAACTCACACTATCCGACATGATCCACCACGCCCAGGCCGTCGCGCGCGCAACCGTGCATCCGCTCCTAATCGCGGACATGCCCTTTGGATCATACCACACCTCCGTGGACGACGCCATCGCCAACGCCGTGCGTCTCGTCCGCGAAGCACGCGTCGAGGCCGTCAAGCTCGAGGGCGGGAAAGAGCTCACATCACTCGTACGACGGTTCACCCAAGCCGGAATACCGGTGATGGCCCATGTGGGCTTGCTTCCCCAAAGGCACCTCGCCACGTCGGGGTACAAGGTACAAGGGCGTGATGCCGATGGCGCCAGGCGTGTGCTTGATGACGCTCTCGCTCTTGAAGACGCGGGGGCGTTTGCCGTTGTCGTGGAAGGTGTGCCGAAAGAGCTAGGTAAACATGTGACCGAGAAACTCAGCATTCCCACCATTGGCATAGGCGCGGGACCTTGGACAAGTGGTCAGGTAAGTGCTTGCTGTTTCATCGTTCTACGCTTCAACTTTCAAAAAGGTGCTCGTCTGGGACGATGTTATGGGAACCTGGTCTGGTCATAAAGCGAAATTCGTCCGGAGATTTGGCGATCTCAAAACACATCGCGATGTCGCCGTCGAGAATTATGCACGAGCAGTGCGGGAACGGACATTCCCTTCCCAAGACACGGAAAGCTATACAATGGATTCACTAGAACTAGCAAAATTAACATCACACTATACATGTAGATTACATTATTGTTTAATAAGGAAAGTTGCACGAACTTTGTCTTGTGAGAGGCGTCCGGATAGGAAGCGGTGGTAAGGACTATAGCGTTGTGGGTTCTGAGTCATGATGTCTGCCTGCCGAAGTGTGCTAAAAAGCAAGCTCCTTGAGGTGACAGATCAATTCGGACCTTCACCATCACCTCCTTTGTCTCCATCGTTCGACTTTGTAGAGGCAATCCTTGTTTTTTTTCCTGAAATGGAAACCTAATGACTTACTTCTACATCTTAAAGCGTACCGGGCATAGGATTTGTGGTGGATAGCATAATAGCAGCTGTTTGGGCGCAAGTGCTGTCCTCCTGCCTCTAACTCATTGGCGGCATTCCAAAGGCTTGTTCCACCTCAAGTCATTCGAACCGATACTCGAGGAGCAGCACATACATCGAGTCTTCGTCAGTGCGAGTGGAGCTAGTGTGAAATGGGACGGCGGCGGAAGACATCTACATGATGCTCCTCAGATTGGTGGACGTGAAGGATTACTCGCTTCTCCTCATCTTCTTACACTCAGACAAAGTCTGCAGCACGGTGCACGGTTGGTCTGGTGTCCTGTGACCCAAATATCCAGCTAACCGAGAACCTAGATTCATGCTAGTACCAGAGCGCCAATGTTTGGAGTAGTCTCAGGATCCCCTGTTGAAGGCTATTTCTTTGTGACAGCTGCTGCCCTGATACTAAACATTAACAGTATCTGTGGTCAACAGTGTCACCGATTCTCTCGCTCCGTTCGTCAGTGAGCAAGCGAGTCGGTTGATGAAAATCAACCTCGCGCAGCCCAAGTCACTCGACTGTTTTGGTCGCTGAATTCGTCCGGAGTCGTGATGGAGATCTGAATACCGTGCTAATCCTGAGCAGGTGATGGCTCCATGTGTGTATAAAAGGTTCGCTTCAATTCACCTCCCCGCTATTCACCACAACTCGCTGTCATAGACACTCAGTCCTGTCGAAGTGCTCCGGGTGACGCAAGTTTCCCTTCGGATGACGCGTGGGGTGCTTTGCACGCGTCGATTTCAGGCCACCTTGTTACAGCGGTTCCATCTGGCCAATTCTGCAAAGACCGCGGTGGGTGTACAGACAAGGAATGGACCAGGGTTGTATTTCGTGCGAACGTTCCTGGCGTGCTGGATCAAATACGCATCTCTTGATTCTGACAGCTATTGCTATTCATGTGTTCGAATGCACAGGTGAATTGGGAACAGGTAAACTCGCAGTTTGTTCTCGTACGGCTAATCCACCAGAAATTTGCTTGCGTAATACGACCAGGAACTGCAAGCAAAAAAAACGTTCCTCTCTACGCAGTCTTGGCTACTTCTGCTAATGACGTTAAGATCAGAGACATGTTTGATCCATCTATCCTCTTTATTAACTCTATCTGACAGGTTGGCATCGCGTTCGCGAAAACGTACAACCCACGACTTGCCGTCAAGGCGTCGGGACATGACTATCTCGGCCGTTCTACAGCGCGCGACTCATTACTGATCTTGACGCACCTTCTACAAAACGTCTCGTTTTATGAGGACTACAAGATTGGTATTCTTAGTCAAGGCTCAGCAGTCACAGTTGGCAGTGGTGTCTTATTAAACAAACTCTACCAAGACGCCCAAGCGGATGGTAAGATTGTTGTTGGCGGAACTGCTGGCACAGTTGTAGCCGCAGGAGGATATATCCAAGGCGGCGGGCATTCAGCGATATCTCCTCTACTATGTCTGGCCCTTGACAATGTACTTCGTATGTTTTTGGCGTCTTGCGGTATCTGAGCCTGTTTGACACTTTTTCTAGAATTCAAGGTTGTCACTGGAAATGCAGAAGTCATCATCGCAGACGAGACACAGCACAGCGATTGTCAGTCTCTCAAATATTAGTCCTTACACAACTCATGCTACGCTCCAGTGTTCTGGGCTCTTCGTGGTGGTGGCGCCGGCTCTTGGGGAGTCATTATATCGGCGACTTTCCGTACGTTCCCCACCTTCGATGGAACGGTGTCCAGCATCCTGGTATACACCAATGGCTAGAACGCTACCTTTGGAAACATCATGGGACTGCACGCTAAGCACATATTCGACATGGATGACCTTCGCCCCGCCCAGTACTTTTATGCGTACCGGAACGCGACCTCCGAGTATCAACTCAATCTTGGTATGGCGACATTCTTCCCGAATTTCAGTGCAGACGCTGCGACGTCGGCGATGTTGAATGTCATCGTAGCAAACGAGGGCACGATAGGGTCCCAGTCTGTACAGGAAATGAACTTCAACGACGCTGTCACATCGACGGATGACGGCGTTGAGTCAAACCTGTTTATGGGTTCTCGGTTGTTTCCCGAAGCCGTTTATCGAGATTCGCCAAATGCTACATATACGAAGCTGTTCGAGGCTGGCTCTATCGCGTAAGTCATACGTTCTTTGTCTACCCTATGCTGATTAGACGGGTCGCACAGCGTTCTTGGTCATCTTGTCGCTGGAGGCAAAGTCACAGAAAATTATGCGTATATTGATTCTGCTGTTCACCCGAAGTGGAGATCAGCCAAGACGCATGTATGCCTGAGCTGCCGGTTTGTTATAATTTTCTTTTAAGGCTACTGTTTTGGATAGATGGTACTCGTTGCTTGGCCGGCGGATAGCATTGATCTGTCCTTCGTCCCTTTCCTCAAGACTGCGTTCCAGATGGTTCAACTGCCGATCATGGAGGAAGTCATTGGCTCCGACGCTGGCTCGTACTCCAACGAAGCAGACTCGACAGAGCCCAATTTCCAAACCACCGAACTACCATAAACTAAGCATGATCAACAGCAAGTATGATCCCGCTGACCTGTTTATTGTTGCAAGCGGCGTTGGAAGTGAACGTTGGGATGCAGACGGTTTCTGTAAACTGCATGCAGGGTGTTCTAAATCACGATCATGACGACGATGTACCCCCTTGTCTACCACAACGCTGGCCTTATTTCTGGCAGTGCTATAAGTATCTTTCTTGAAGCTATCGCGTTATCGGCGACGACACGCGTTTGCGGGGTGACATGTCTCCTGCACTATGGCGTCCCTCATCCATGACCAGTCTGTTCAAAGGAGAGCGTCTCTCATCCTGCATGATATTTTCCAGTCTCCGTCCTAACTGTCTATAGCGGTATGCCGAATAAGTTAGCGCTTCGACGGGAAGCTTTCTATTACTCTTCTTGCGTGACTCCGTTGTCTTGTTCTCCTCGTCTGCCTCACGCCATGATTCTTTCCTTTCTCCTACTGGCGGCGCTCCCTGCAGTGCTCGCACAGAACACCGGCGAACCCATCGTCTACGACTTGCAGCACAACATCACCAGTCTGGTCGGAACTTGGTCGACTGGCTCCATGCATGTCATTCCGGGCCCGGTATACCCTCCTGCCTCGCCACGCCGACGCTGTGCTGATCCCCACATAGGGCTTTGCGTCTCCCGCAGAGTTGCGCTTCATCTACCCGTCAACGACTGGCACCGCGGTGTCTTTGTACGTCCCCCATATCGCCGTAGCCTCGCTACTCATCTCGCCCCCTCCGCACAGCTCCGAAGACGGCTATTACGAGTACGCGCAATACTCCTTCGTCTCTAACGCCACCAACCCGGCGTGCATCACCGGCTACATGCTCTGGTCGCACGGCGCATACACCAACGCAGTCAACGGCTCCATGTTCTTGATTCCCAACGGCGACGGCTATCAGCAGGTGCAAAGGACATGCGCGGCCGTGTCGAATTTCATAGAAAACAACAACGATACGATCGTTGTCGACTGGTGGAATATCAAGGTGGACAGCGATTTTGGCTACGTGCTCACGATGCAGAAGTTTGACGGCACGTATTGGGCCCCGTTCAAGCAGTACTCTACGACGCCGAATATGCTCCCCACGCAGAAGCTGAGGAATGTCACGCTGGGACCGGATGTCTCCGTCGGAGTTCGCGCCTCGGAGGCGCGCAGTGGCGCAAGGGAGTTGGGCGCCTCGTTGGCGCTGATGGGAGCGTCGTTTTCCCTAGGCTTGTTATCTACGGCTATTTCGTTGTAACCACGCTTTCTCTCTTGTACCCACTCCACCGCTTCAACGCTACCTCTGTTCATTTCTAGATGACTTTCTTGGTGTGATCCTGAACTACTAGGCCAATGCGTAGGAGTCAATCGGGGTGCTAGTAGCACACCGGTTACGTGCATCGTTTGCCCTGGGGTGTTTGTATTTTTTAATGAAATGCGGCAGCAGCTTGTGTTGATTGACACGTCCAAGTGTATTCCCATTAGGCTTTAGCAGAGGACTGGAATGCTTTCTTTTTCTATCAAGACTGTTGTCTTGGGAAGCACTACACCATACGTACACAGCGGCGACGAAGTGTGATGAATGATCGTGGAAAGATTTGAGTCCGGCGAGTTCAGGACAACGAGGGGCAAGTACTCTACTTGCCTACACATGCGCCAGACCCAATGTTTTTGATGTTTTTGATGCAAAGGTCTAGAAAGATGAGTAGATGTCTGGAATGTTGACACCCCGATCAGAATGAACAAAACGAGTATTGACTGCCACCCAGAGCCAAGTGTTTAGTCTTGATGGTTGTCGGATCCTCCATGTCCTGGCTGAGGTCTAGTTAAAAAAGACCGCTTCACAACGTTCCGGTCAAAATATGAGGATACTAGTAACCACTAGGTCACTGTAGCTCACATGAGTATTAACGCGAAAGGCTGCGACTCGGATTCCGTAAGTGAACGTCAAGCAATGCAGAAGGTGCGTACATCATTCGAGGCGACGAGTTTTGTTTCGTTCCAGCAGTCGACGATGGGCCCACGACGGAAGAAGTCGGTTTCAGACAAGGCGCTGAGGACCTACTTTCAGTTAGACCGTAGTGTGAAACCAGCGACATTTTGTACGATGTTGAACAGCGCGATGTAGGTTATGATTTTTCCTCTGACAATTAAATATGTATACGGGGATGGTGTGGCGAGGTTCTCGGTAATTGTCTCGTCTGTTCAGCGGAAACCCCCACCACTAGTCACTCTCCTGACCATCAGCTACATAGCTTAACCAAGATTCGTATATGTGACATCTAGATGGGCGCTACAATCCCGCAATTCATTACAACAAACAGTAGTCATACGCATTATATTTTGTAGCGCGTCTCATGAACCCCCGTTCCCAGTTCCTCCTTCAGTATTAGGAGCACCAGTCGTACTGGCCTGTGCGAGACGTCTCATCCTCCTTCTCCCGGGAAACAGTGGCACACGAGGCATCGGCCGCTCATCCAGATCCCAAGCGATGTTTGCTGCCGCATGCAGCCCTTCAATCCACTCAACCACGCTCTTCACGTCGCCAGCCTGCAATAAGAGCTGCTATCCCTCCATCGGACACGGGAATGATTAAGTGAAGAGAAAGAATCATTCCCAGTCCTGATTCAGCGTGTTGTAGGGTGTATGCGTGCAAAGAGCTTCAGGCTATCTCCGCAAGCAGAGGTTGTACTAGATGATATGAGAGGACTTGAAGAGTGACTCTGTGGTGATGAGGACGTAACAGAGGAGGCAGAAGATGTGCTAGACGGGGGTGGGCGAGGGACATTGAGTGTAGACCCGAATTCAGAGCAAGTTCAAGTTGCCTAATTCGGTGTGCAAGCCCGCGCAACCTTCCCGATCTGGAGTGCTTACGTCCTGCTCTGAGCGCGTCGGACCACCCTCTGCTCTCACTCTCATCACTCGCATTGAGTCATTGAATCACTCTCAACTCCGATTTGAGTGAGTGACATGCTGCTTCACACGAAATCCCTCTGATTCGGTCCAGGCCTTCCCAGATGACGCCTAGACGTACGTCGCCTGCTTATAAAATATAAAAATGGACCGGCGTCCCGTTGTTCATGGAAATCAGGCGAAGACACCTGTTCTCGTTCTTTCTAATCATTACATTCGCAAGTTTTCTCGTTAAGCGAAGTGCCATGGCTGCACCACGGACGATTGTTATTGGAGGCGGCCTGGCTGGACTCAGTGCGGCACATACCTTGCTGGAGAACGGCGCCAGCGTTCTGCTTTTGGATAAGAAGCCATCGTGAGTAGGCCAAGCGTAGTCAAACGGCCCGTACTGACGCAGTCCAAGATTGGGCGGCAATTCCGTCAAAGCGAGTTCTGGCATCAACGGTGCTGGTACGGAAGCGCAGGCAAACAATGATATCAAAGATACTGTGGAAGACTTGTACGTCGTTTGTGTCATGTTACACACTTTGCAACTCAAACTCGCCCGTAGCATCGATGACACTACGAAATCCGCCGGACCGCTCGCGCGTCCAAATCTCATCGCAGCGCTTACATCTAATTCTGCTCCCTCCCTTGCATGGCTGACGTCCAAATTTGGCATCGATTTGTCGCTCGTCGCTCGTCTCGGTGGGCATTCGATTCCTCGGACGCATCGCGGCAAGGCGGCGCGCCGGGGTGGGCCATAACTTCCGCCCTCATCAAACAGCTCGACAAGGAGCCCAACGCGACTGTTGTTAAACAAGCTAAAGTCTTACGACTCTTGGAAGACGCGGGCAAAGTCACCGGAGTCGAATACGAGTCTGGGGGCTCTACTGTCAAGGCAGAGGGTCCGGTCATCATCGCGACTGGGTAAGAACAGTTTCACACTCTTCTCCGGCGCTAACATATCGTGTAGAGGATACGCAGCCGACTTTTCTACCTCGGGATACCTTTCCTCCTACCGCTCTGATCTCCTTTCGCTCCCCACCACCAACGGCGACCATGCAACCGGCGACGGTCATCGTCTTGCCGCATCTCTCTCCACCCCCGCCGCCCTCTGTGACATGGACCAAATTCAAGTCCACCCAACGGGTTTCGTCGACCCCGCTGATCCAGACGCCAAAACCAAGTTCCTCGCCGCTGAAGCGCTCCGCGGCGTCGGAGGTCTACTCATTGACAATACTGGTTCGCGGTTCGTCAACGAAATCGACAGGCGGGATTATGTGACGGAGAAGATGCAGGCGGTCATTGCCGCTGGTAGAGGTCCCGTGAGATTGGTTCTGAACAAGGAGGCGGGAGAGGAGTTGAAGGCGCATGTGGACTTCTATGTATCCAAAGGGCTGATGAGGAGATATGAGGGTGTCAAAGAGCTGGCTTGGGATATGAATGCGGATGTGGAGACGTTGACCAAGACGTTCGAGGCTCATGGACGATATGCCAAGCAGGAAGCAGAGGATCCGTTTGGAAAGAGTGAGTTCAGGACCTTGTTCTTGATTTTCTTTGGCTCATCGGCTACAGAATTCTTCCACCATCCGATGTTCCCTTTAGAGGGACCGATTCTCGTGGCCCAGATGACGCCAGTCGTGCATTATGTTCGTGTTCTTTCCTGACCGATATACATATCACTCACTCTCACTTAGACTATGGGTGGCATACAAGTCGATGCTCAGGCTCATGTCCTGAATGCAAACGGCGATATTATACCCGGCCTTTATGCAGCTGGAGAAGCCATTGGTGGTGTTCATGGACAGAATCGTCTCGGTGGTTCTTCTCTGCTGGAAGCCGCAGTCTTTGGAAGATTGGCAGGAGAAACAGCAGCAAAAGGGAAATAAATGTTAGTCAAAGCTACATGAGCTTGTGAATAACTAGTGTTGGTGTAAGATAAGGCAAGGAATGTTATAGCTTGAGATTGTGCATGTGTCAAGCCTCTGGTGCTCAATGCAACCACCACTGGTGATTTGATTGTATCCGTCACTTGGTGGCCCACCTCTCATCAATCTGCTCTTTTTGGATCTTCTCATGCCTACGTCTGTAACTACTTACAATGCCGGTACCTCAGATGTCTTCACCTTGAAAGCAGCTTGGCAGATATGGGATAGTTGATAAGATAGAAAGCAGAGGGAGAACAAGCATATTGTAATCTCACTTGATCTATAGAAAATAGCCAACCTATCAACCTCTCCTCTAACTCTAGGCTCTTGCCTCACTAGAGACCTTACCCCACCAAACCACCTCCCATTATTCGGAAAAGAGACGTGACCTGGACCTCGCAACCATGTGACTGCACTTGCAACCATAGTTGAATAGGGGCATACTGGCCTCTGAGAACGACAAGGTTCTATGGGAAGCACAGATCTCCATAGACAGCACATAGAAAAACAGAGGGCTAGCAGTAAGTACCTTGGGCAGTGCCGTGAGCTGCCTAGAGGGCATCATTCACAAGCACCCGTAGCTTTAGTCGAGACGATATCGCGAGTTCAACTAGCAACATCATGGGAAGGAGATAACAATATGCATGCCGAGCCCCAAAGAGTATCACCACAAATAAATAATTGATTTTGTCCGTGCCTACATACGAAACGAAAAGATAGACGTTCGAGAGAGCATCATCCCCCGACCAAAATCCTCTCTCTACACAACCATGCAAAACCCATCTTTATCCCACCGCTCACTCCCCACACCCCCTCGAACAACAAACCGGTCACTAGGATCATACTTCCTCTTAATCTGACTCAGCCTATCATAATTAGGCCCATAAAACGTCGTCTGGAAATTCGGCTCCGTCGGATCCGCTTCATTCGAGTACGAACCCCCATCCGTCCCGATAACGTCTTCGATAATCGGCAATTGCGTCTTTTGAAAAAGCTGCATCTGCGCCTGGGCTTCTGCATCGTCCGCCCCGGAGTTCGCGATCATGATCTATATGTAGGGATGGCATTCAAGGTGAGTTTAAAAGTTGATGCCCTCAACACGCACATGAGTCTTGGATGTTCTCCACTTTGGTGTGACGGCAGAGTCGATATGGGCGTTCGCTGCGACTTGCCCTACAAGCGACGATGAATCAGAAAAGTCGTCCAGTTACTAAGACATGTACCGACCTCCAGAAACCATAGTACCCAGGATGCTACACAACAAATATTACTTTTGAATCAAGACTAGGAAATAATGGCAGGTACTCACTTGAAGGTCCCGCTCTCGAACAGTTTCGTATACATCTCCCCAATAGCATGCGGTGAATTGCGATAGACATCCTCAGGAAAGAGCCTCGATCCCATAACCAAGCTCACTCCCGCTGCATCATCCTCACTCGCAAGTATGTCGTTAATACTCATCTCCTCAACGCTCTGCGAAACGATGCTGCCACCACTCGCCACCGCATCGTCCAAAAACGGCTGAATCGCCGCCAACGCAACTGCCTGAGTAACATTCGGAAAATACGTATGGAGAGTAAGAGTCAACCCAAACCCGGACGGCAAGACGAAGAAGTACTGCCCGATGCGAAGGTCGTCCATGTCGAAGATGTGCTCAGCATGCAACTCCATGATGTCGGCCATCGCAGACGTAGCATTCGTGCTGATGACGGTGGTGACTTGCGTACCGTTGAATGTAGGATAAGTGCGGAATGTCGCAGATAGTATGACGCCCCATGTGCCAGCACCGCCGCCACGAAGAGCCCAAAATACTAGATGTAGGGTGAGCGGCGAAAAGAGAGGAAACGAAGAAGGAGACTAACGATCACTGTTCTGGGTTTCGTCTGCAGTGAGAACTTTGGCATCGGCAGTCACAATAGAAAATTCTGTACGACTATCACAGAGGCCGTAAAGTCGCGAAGTCGAGACATACGAAGAACATTGTCGGCAGCCAAACCAAGAAGAGGAGAAAGCGGCGAATGCCCACCGCCTTGGATGTATCCTCCTGCGGCTACGACCGTGGCGGCACCTCCTCCAACGAGAATCTTACCCTGAGCCTTAGCAGCCCGGTACAAATTGTTCAGAAACACGCCACTGCCAACGGTGACTGCAGAGCCTTTGCTATCATTGCCGACGTGGAAATCATCATGGAAGGAGACGTTCTGGAAGAGATGGGTTGATATCAACAACGAGTCGCGCGCAGTGGATCGTCCGGAAGCATCATGTCCAGAGGCCTTGATGGCGAGGCGCAGATTGTACGCCTCTGCAAAGGCGATACCAGCCTAATCAAAAAACTCAGCAGAGTACAAGCTATTGAATATATACACGCCTCACCTGGACATCTTCAGCCGTAGTCGCCAGAACGGCGTACAAAGGAACATTTCCCTGCCCACAATTCCCAGTGGTATTTCGCACACAAACTTCTGGCGGGCTAGCGTCGTAGTCCTAACGCTCTATGAGCTCACCAAGTACAATTGAAACAGCAATGGTAAAACAAATACCTGTTCCCAACCGAACTGGGTTATCGAAAAAGAGTCAACGAGGATGATGCTCAAAAAAGAGAGTGGGACATACATAGTCCATGGCACCAGGAATTCCAGCACGAAATTTGAGCTACACCATTCAGCATCCGTACACCCACCGCGGTCTTTGCAGTATTGAGCAGACGGGACGACCGCGGTAAGGCGACCAGATATAGACGCGTTCAGCGCGCTCCAAGCATCATCTGTGGGGAAACCGGCGTCTCCTGGAGCATTACGACAGGACTGAGAGCTGACTCGGAGTGTGGAAGCGAAAAGAAAAGAAAGACTGGATCCGAGCTTAACGAAAGACATGGAGGTGAATATGTTTGGATGCGGGCAATGAGGCCTTTCTTTATACGGCCAAGGGACTTCATCTGGTTACTAGAGCGTTAGAGCTGCTTACGGTACTCTCGTCGGGCTGCGCACGAGTTCAGGTTTGGAGGTGGATACTCCGCAGTACTCAGGACGTCCAATCCCAGCCGACGGAGGTGAGGTGTGCATTTTTATGAAGCGGTCGAATGTTCGTAGATCGCGAAGTTTTCGATACAAGCAGTCCGGAACCGACGAAGGCGCAAGGATCTGTTATGAATTATTGAGCGAACGAACAAAGCTTCAATACTACATGGAGTTCTTACATACTGTGTCGTCCGGGTACGCCTGGAGAGTCAAGATCGCCGTGGACAGCTGGTGCGTCAAAAAATACGGGGATACGATCTTGTTGGACAGATGCGACGGAAGACCGAAGCACGTTTCCTGTGAACAGTCATAGTGCGTTCACGCCAAGTCCACGCTAATCGTGTTCAACCTGTACGCGTCACGCATACATTTCATATAGGTACAGCACGGTTTCTCCTGGCCGTTATAGGAATCCTGCTGCGCGATGACCTGCACAACGCCGTGAACAAACCCTCAATAGATTGGCAGCTCCACCCTAAGGTCAAGGAAGCTGCATGAGGGAGGGAAGATGAGATGGTGTTTGTTTAGTCACCGACCCGATCACATTCAAGATCGAAGGAGAGTCTCTTTTGAGTCTCTTTGTCCCGCTTCGAGACGCGAATCACAAAATGAAACAGTACAAGATCAAGCACTAAAAGTTACATGACAGCGTCTATAATACAATGGTTACAAGTTCATTTCATCTCAAGTCCAAGAAAACAAGTTCAAAGGGCATTCCGAGCCGCCAGATATTCTTTAGCATGCTGCTTAGCATCACTAGAAACGCGAGGGTCTTCAAATCATCAGCTAACACGAACGACAATCCGTCAATGTCAAGTATACTCACTATGCAGCGCAGCCTTGTACCCAGCGAGGACACGAACTTCATGCTCATCCCGCTCAGCTTCCGAGGCAGGCTCAACGTCGATACCAGCAGCTGCGAGGATTTCCCGTGCATGTTGCTTGGCAGTCTCTGATGTATTGTCATCTATGTAAACGTCTTTGAGCAAAGCGAATCTAGGAGGAAAACAACGTACTGTGCAGCGTGGCTTTATATCCACCTACAACCCACCGATGATGAGCACAAAATCCACAAACGAGGAAAGACAGACTAGACCGACCTAGCATCCTATTGGTATGCTCAGAGCCCCCAACCTCCTGCGTCTGTCCGGCAATCTCCTGCAGCCGAGTACTAGCCTGCGCCTTAGCCTCATCCGACACATTCGGATTATTAATAGCGCCCTTCAGCCCCGCAACGACGTGCGCGGTGTCCTTCTGTTGGTGCGCTAAAAAGACCCTCATGAGTGAGACCGAAACGAAGGAAGGAAAGGACCACACTCACCAGACGCAGACATAGCTCGAACAACGAGTCGGGGAGCAGTTCTGAAAATGTTGGTAGACGTGGTGGCGGTTAAGTGAGTGGGCGGATGTTTCGATTGGGCGAATGCAAGTTTGGTCTTTCATCAGTGAGACATTTATATGGCGCGCACACGTGACGGCCCTACAAAGGCGCTGTGGGAATTGGGGGGCTCCATGACGAGGAATGATTGTAAGATGACGCGCGGTGGGGCCATGCAGGTGGTATGATTCGAGCTGGGCGGCGTTTGGTGTCGGGAATTACTGCGGTACATGACGACAAGAAACTTCGAATTAATATATCACAAAGAAACGTCGGCGCCATAGCGCCACCGTACTGTACGTGAGTGTATGGATGCAACGTAACGCATCACGCAGGGGTCGTTGTGTTGGACTCGCGGCGTTGCGTAACGCTAAAAGAAGGGTCCGTTGCACATAGCCCGATAACCTGGCCTCCTTTAGTATGAGCAAGCGTCGAGGCCAGGTAAATCGGAGTTTAGACTTGGCGTGAACATCTTTTGGCTTTGTTTGGCATCTATCGGAGAGAGCGGTCCGAGTTTTTATATACCATATACGGACACCACTTCGAACGCGCTAAAACTCACGACACTACTGACCTCGCCACACTCGTTAACCACTATACAACTCTATAATTCTTTCTTTTAACTATGTCGGCCGCTTCTGGCCACCTAATTTCCCGCTCTAACCCCATCAACACGCTTCTTGACGCGTCTCCGGCCGTTTTACGCGCACTCATTCAAACTCTTCCCCAGGCCCTCGTGCCGTGGGAGTACATCAATACCTTGGATGCCGACAACAAGGTGGTGACCTTGCGAATGTGCCTGCTAGTTTGGGAAGCATCCTCCCACGCAGAAGTGCCCCGTGAAAATCAACTCTGTTCCGCGCTGTCAATGTATTCACGGAAGAGTGATGTCCTTGTTATTGCGGGAACTGGGTCGGGGAAAACACTCATCATGGTGATTCTACTCCTGATGCAGCGCGCTCCATCAATATGTGTGACAATCTCTCCCTTGAAGAAGCTGCAGGAGAGCCAGGTTTGTGTTCTATTGCATCAACGAAGAACATTTACCCATCCCGACCAGGCAAAAATCTTCAATGAGAAGTATCACATCAAGACCATATGTGTGAATGATGATACGCCACAGGACCAGGAGTACTGGAAGGTAATCTTTCTTGTGCATCAGCCTTATTAACACGACTGAGCAATGTTTAAGGAAAATGTCTACAACTTTGCTACCAGAACGCCTGGTACGGCGCGCCATCTCATTGTCACCACCGAACAGAGACCTGTTCCACAAAGATTGACGAGGAGAGATTGATGTTGTCATATCCAAACATGTGCGGTTGGAAGGAGAACTCGCTAGCGCGCGCCAGCACATGAGTAGCAAGATTTGCGATCGTGCTGAGCGTGGTAGTGAATGAGGTCGAGAGACTGGAGTGGCTGAGCACTTCTATCATCCTTCGTGACGCGCCGGTGGCCCACGCAAACAGTGAGAAAACGAACTGCAACATGGAGGACGCGTTAGACCGGACGTGGAAAGCCTGTACCGTGATTATATTCCTCACCTGTTGATACTATTAGAGTCGATAATAATGGGCCAGCCACAAGCAGATCAGACATACCAGGTTGTCTGTTTTGACCTTGTTCTTTCCAGACTGCTTGCCCTGCGTTGCAGCCTCCAAGATCGCGTACCACCAAGGCATCATGTCTTGACCCTCGATTATGATATCAAGAGCTCCCTCTTTCTTGGATCCAAACATGCTTCAAATGTCCCAGGTCTTGAGAAATTCGGGAGTGACATGTGCGACGTTCATCGACAACCGCGCCTTGTTCGCCTCAAACTCTTCCGCAACCTGCTTACAACACATATCCAGAGCGAAAGGAGCCATCCATTCCATAAACCGCAACTGACAGTGGAACCACATGAGAGATAAAATGAACATAAAGAAGCGAGAGTCTTTCCGATAGAACCCATTCTGCTGGGTAGTGTACCTCACACTACGTCGATCCATGACGGTGTAGAAGAACTCGCCCGGACTGAGCTTGACCTCATCCAACTTCTCCAGGACCTCGGCTACTCTTTCACAAACACCTGGTGTCGATATCGGGTGAGGAAATCCTTCGACAGTGCGCGTCGTGGGGAGATCCGATAATTTAGGCACCGTTGACGCGTCGGGAATGAGTGACGATGGGAGAGAAGGATTGGGTGACTGAGAAGGAGGATCTTGGGGTGAGACATCCTCCATAAATATGTCTTCATGTCTGCGATTGACGTCTCCGGGCTCTGATAGCCCCGATGACTGATCATCGTGCATAGATGGTGTGGGGGAAGTAGGACGCGACCGCGTATCAAATTGCATCCGGAATGGGACCTGGGACGTCGAGGGCGACACTATTCCATCCCAGGCAACATGTGTTGGCGTCTGTGCGGATTGGAATGCGGATTTGGGTGGCCTGCCTCGCGGTTTCTTGCCAGAAACAGAGATTACTGATTGTTGGTTTGTACCGGGTGTGGCAGCGGAAGCAAGGAAATCGGGGGGTGAAATCGGTGTATTTGGTGTTAAAACACTAAAACTCCCAGCCGACGAGGGAGTCTCCATGTTCTAGTGGTAGTTTGAGACGCAAACGGTGAGTCAAGATCTACGTCCGTATATAGTATATAAAAATTCGGACCGTTCCCTCCGACTGTGGCAAACAGAGCCAAAACATGTTCACGCCAAATTTAAACTCCAATTTACCTGGCCTTCTGTATTGACGCTTGCTCATTACAGAAGGTTGGTTACCTGGCTACGTTGCACAGGTCGGGGGCGTTACGGTCCATAGTAATCGAAGAAAAATTCAAAAATTCTAGTATTTAATGATAAATTTTCCTTGTTACGGCCGTGCCGCCCTCGGGGCCCTCTTGCGAGTTCTGACCGGAGCTAAATGACAATGCAGCTAAATACCACCTTGGCGGTGCTTGTGCCGTCTCACTAAAGTGCAACTATAACGCATAACACCACACTAGGTTCGGATCAAGCCCCTTCTCACTTGGACCGGATGTTTGGTTGTGTTTGACGTGTTTGGTGGTTTGGTCGGTCCTTCGTGAGAAGGGGCTTGTTGCAGAGTGACGATTTCGGAGGGCTCTTCGTCGTCATGTAGCTCCCTCATTTCCCACTCTTTTTACACATTTGACCACTCTAATCAACACTCCTTAACTCAACTTAAATTTGTCTCTACTCGCATTTCTTAAGTTTTACTTTAATTCAGACTATAATCCAAGGTCTTTTGGCTGCTCAACCGTGCTAGGGCTACCAGGTCCACCCAAGTTGATAATTCTGGCTCACGGTGTGTGGTCCTCAAACTTCTCTGGGGCACTGCCAAAGGCTCTAGACACGTCCTAAACTGATTTATTCCATCTAGATTTAATTTATTTCTATATAATTCCACCATGCCTGCTCCTCCTACCTCTCCTGCTAAGTCTCAACGTGTTCCGAGCCCGCCGCGTCGTAAATCGTGTTCACATGCAGGCCCTCGTTCATCCCTTCCTGCCCTCAACCGCCTCCAGGGCATCCGCCAACTCCCAAAGTCACTCTCTGCAGACAGTATTCAGACGCGTCTGAAGGACCGGCTCAATATGTCGTATCTCCCCGATGAGTGGCAAGGAGAGCTAGTCAGCCATGTTTTTGCAGGATATGATGCTGTTGTCTGCGCTGGCACCGGCTATGGCAAGAGTCTGACATTTGAGGCGCTAGCGCTTTTGGCAAAGAAGGGCAAGGTCACCATCATCATTTGCCCACTCAAAGCCCTCAAACGCGACCAGGTAAGCGATTCTCTGTTCTCAATAAATTTCTATACTCACATGTAGTATAGGCGCATCAAGCCGCACAAAAAGGTCTTGATACTGTTATTCTTAATGAAGACACGACAAAGAGTGACGCGACACTCTGGAAGCGCGCGCGTTTATCCACCCAAATTGTATATATGTCTCCAGAGATGGCGCTTTCGGACAGTTTTGGGAATCTCTGGGCCGATAGGGAAGTTTCGACAGCGGCTGACCGCCATTATTGTCGACGAGGCGCATTGTATTGACGACTGGGGCGATAATAAGTTCCGCCCACTGTACCGTAAACTCAACGGGCTTTGGGCTTTTACTGGCCAAGAAGTCCCCATTGTAGCCTGTACTGCGACGTGCTCAACGTCAACGTTCACCGCTCTCTGATCAACACTTGGTTTCGGCAATCGTCCATTCTGGGGGGTTGATGTTGGATGTGACCGCGCAAACCTCTTCTTCATGACTCGCACTCTCAAACACCCAAAGAATCCTCTTCTTGAGGTTCTTAACTTCCTACCTGCCAACATCAATTCGAAAATGACAATGTTTGACATTGATAAAGGGATCATTTACTTGGACTCCGTTGCGGGCTGCCAGGCTCTGAAGAATGAGATACAAATGCTTACCGCCTCATCTTTGTGACTGTGTGTATGCATTCTCGGCATGCCCTCAGCCCGTGCAAAGGACATGGTATGGAAGGGGTTCTCCAATGGACAGATTCAAATCCTGGTTGCAACGGATGCAGCAGGCATGGGCTGTAATGTGCCCGACGTTGTATATACCATCGTCTTTGGGTGTTTGAAGACCTTCTCTTCTGTTGCGCAAAGATGGGGTCGGTGGGACGCACCATGTGACTGCGGGAGTGTGCATCCTTCTTGTTCCCCCTTGGGCATACCCTCCGTCCCTCCCCGCTGTTGCTCCATCCTTGCAGCGACTGCGAGGACCGCAGAAGACACCGTTGAGACCAAGGCTGATGTTGCAAAACAGGGAGCACTTGACAAGCCGTTGCTTAAATTTCTGACTTTAAAGCAGGACAGTATGTTCAGATACTCTATTCTGTTAATCTATACTTACCAGAAGAATTTAGAGCATTGTTGTCACCGCTTTTTCTGTGAAAGCTTCAGGCCTGACACTGGGTTAACCATTTATGATGGATTCCATTCTACGGTTCCCACAGGAAGTGGCTCACGCGCTTCGGCTGCTCCGTACCAGATGACATGGATCACTTTACCACCTGATCCTGCGTGCACACCACCACGCAAGCGCTGTTGCGATTTGTGCAACCCAACATATGCTCAAAAGTATTGTGCTGCCGATCCGAAAGACCCTCAACTATACCGCTATGCCGCAGACTTCATTTATCCTGCAGCTACACCCCCGTCACGCCCTTCCTCCTCGCTCTCCATTGCCTCTGATGCTTCACAACACAGTACATCCAGCTATTATTGCCCCCACACCGCATATCAAGAGCGAGGTCTTCCTAAAAGCGAAATACAGCGTTTTCAAACGGAGTTAGAGGAGCAACGCGAATTGATGTGGCGTGCCCATGGGTCAAGTCCGTTTCTCTCCCCAGATGTGTTCCTGCCTCCAAAGCAGCTTAATGCATTAATCAAAGCGGCTCCCAAGTTTGCTAAGCAGACAACGACAAACGTGAAATCTGTACTTGCCGTTATTAAACTTGATTTTGTGTCCAAGTTCAACCTGATGGAGCTAGCGCGAGCCATTTCTGAGTGGTGTGAATGCTTCCCATCATTCCTCGAACACCAGCCTCTCAGCATCGCCCTTCGAAAAAGTCTCGTGTCGGGGATGATATCAGTAATCTTTTCCTGCCTCCGACCCACCGCGTCTGATACAACTGGTCTTTTTGCCCTTGATTTCCAATACAACCGTAGCCTCATCACCATTAACGCCTGCTTTGGTTTCACACTACGACCACGTCCTAACTTCAAGAGCTCTGGAGGCCCAGAAGCCTCTTCTACTCCATACCTGGATCTTCCCATACACTGGGTAACAGTAATCCTTATTCACATCTCAAGCAGTTTACCCCACAGCCACGCCCACCTTCTAGGATCCCGCTATCAACGTCTAGAGGCAGGATATTCCCACAATCAACGTCCGCGCAATTACCTCACCCATGCCGGTATCAACATCTACAACAGTTGCCTCGCTCACGCCACTCTCAACCCCTCTCAATCAGAACCCATACCGCCATCTGACAAACTCACAATTCTCTGTGACTCCACCTCCGCCTTTTCAATGGAAGTGATTTACTGGAGATCAACCTCACCCGTGTCAAATTCATCACCGCCGCCAAGTCCACCAAAACCATCTATCGCGCCATCATCATTGCTGAATAGGTCCTCCCGGGAATTGAATTCCAACGGATTCTGATCAACGGCATCAAAGGCTGTGCCATTATCGAGGCAAGTGTCTCGAATTTGTTTGTGTGCGCCTTCGTTGCTAATAGGATAACCAACTGCAGGATTAAATGTTGTACTCTTCAGGAAGTCGTGGAGCTTGCCGTCCTGCCATGCTTGGGCACCCTCGACTAAGATGTCAAACACCGCAGAACGAACTGGCTGCTGCTTGTTTGATTTGCTGGGCTTCTGGGGTGCTGGAATGAAACGACTCTCGGCTGCATCTTTTGCAGGTGTGTGCATTCCCTTATTGACCATCTGTTCGACCAAAACCCTAAGATCTTCATAGAACTGTGCTGCTTTTGACCGGCGAGAGCGATCCTCATCCCCGAAGAACTGTGCTACAAGGTGGGTGATGTCTCAGAATGCTTCAACGCATGCCGACCCTTTCTCCATAATATACCGGATGGTGACACCGTTTCCAGTAGAGATGAAGACGCGCTGTGCAGTAATATTAATCAATATGTAAGTGCTTTTAAATAATATCCCACCTTGACCCAAAAGTTGAGCTGCTCTAGGTACAAATCTGTTGCAATGGCACGGCCCTCTTCGTCCCATCCACTATAAAACTAGGCGCGTTCTAGCGCCGCGCGAGAGGCCTCTGTTGTCTCGTATTTCTACTTGACCAGGACCTCCGCACATTCTCGAGCGTAATTATGCTGGCCGGCGCCACGAAACGCTAAGCATCAATATTTCATGACTCAAATAACTTGCCCGGCATCTGCATAGCTGACGGCATGTTTGAACTCGCAGAAGAAGAGAGCATCGCGCATGAAGAGGACTGAGTGTGCTAACCAGTTGTCTTTGCTCTCCTTCGCTTTCCGTGCAACTATTGTGGTTGTGAACTCATTCTGGATCTCTGTTGCTAAACTTTTCACCTCGTCAAAGTCCGGCCTCCATTTGGAAAGCTTCGACCACTGTGTCCACCCATTCTTGAGCCTATTTCCATAAGTGAGTATGTTATTACTACAGAGTATGAATTTTACTTACATGACGATATGTAGGATCCAAGCAATCAACGAGTGTCAAATGAGTGCCTTTGCAGCAGTGTAGTTCGGCTTCTTGACATCCCACTTCCGCCGCAGAAGAGCCTTGTGTGCAGCAAGAGATGTGGGATCCCGAACCTTGTGTCCAAAGTGTGCGCATGAGAAGGTGGGTGTTTTGTAGCGCGTAATGCCACAGGGTACTGAGTTCATCCAGATACTCCAATCAATCCATAGGTGTAACATCGTTGATTCGGTCTCGTTGTGCGGCGCAAGTATTGTTGGAGGTCAGCCAGTCCCCAAGCGAAATCTGTACTTTCCCTGACCACTCCTCTTCCGACAGGGTGCTTTGCTTCTGCATCTCCTCAAACACTTGAACAATGCCCTTCTTGGATCCTTCGTTAACATTGAATACACCAAATGGACGTGCATCTGTTTTCTTGGGAGGCAAAGGTCGATCCTTCGGCATCATTGCCTTCACCTGTTCCATCATCTTCGTACAATCCTTCCACTTCTCATTTCCTAGACAATAATGAGCAAGGAGCAGTGCAATCATTGCGGTAAACGCTTTTGTTATGTGCGCGTCATCATCAGCAGTGGGAAGGATGTCGAGCGCTGTCGCCTGTGCACGTTTCCCATGCAGGGCTTTTTTCGCTTCCAAATCTTGAGTTGCGTTAACATCT
Source organism: Mucidula mucida (assembly GCA_015501055.1). Lineage (NCBI taxonomy): Eukaryota > Fungi > Basidiomycota > Agaricomycetes > Agaricales > Physalacriaceae > Mucidula > Mucidula mucida. Next base: position 131,164 of record JADNYV010000044.1, read on the forward strand.
ATACCATCTGAATCAATGGCGATGATGGCGGAGTTGGTCGCATGGATCATGGAGTTTTGGTTGGTGAGTCGCTGTTGGAATTTGCGGAGGTAGATGTTGATATTATCGAAGATGAGAGCCGAGAGCTGATTACTGGTGAGGAGTCTAACAGCGAAGGCAATGGCATCTACATTGATTTGTTTCTTCAGTCTCTCAATGGTTGTTCCCGAGATGCTCAGTCCAATGTTGCTGAGCATCTTGATGACGCGGGAGCTTGTGCCATTCGTTTTGAAGAACAGGCCAAGTATTAGAGGTAAGACATTTGTCCTCTGATTGCGGACAAATGCTAACATCATGATTGACAGTAGTACAGCCTAGGCAGCAGTTAGTAGGGATAATATGCAACATGATCAGTAACATACGAATGTTGGATTACGAGCGAATCCTGCTTGACGCTTCTACGGTTTCTCCTGTGGCGTCTGTGTATCCTCATTCGGATCATCATCCCAGTCGGAGCTTGCGCTCTCATCCTCTGACCCGGACGACGACGACTCCTTGGCTCTGTTATAGCGATGGTATCGGTTTGGAAGTGAGGCAAAATGGTGCAGCAGCGACCACATAAATGGTGCCAACTGTTGGAGTTTGTCGGAGATAATCTTGGGCTGAAGAATCTCCTTCACTGATGCCACGGTCAGGTCCTTGATCTTTATCTTGAAGGCCGTCTCAGATATGAGCTTGTTGCTCTCCTCTTCAGCTATTTCCAGAGCACATGCCTGTACCCAAGTGTGCAGACGGGTTCGGGCCCTCGAGAAGCGGTCATGCCATAGATTATACACCGTTTCTGGTGGCCAGGGTGTTGTAGACGTCCCCATGAACATGCCTGCTTGTTGCTTGACTGAAGGGATGTCACTTGAGAAGACAAAGGAGAGGTATTCGGCCAGGGAAAGTCCAAGAAACATGGTGAGGGAGAAAATGAGGTGAATTCGTTCTGTGAGTGATTTCTTCTTGTACTCATCACCCAGTTTCTCCTTCCAGAACGTTTCTCCATATGAGAGTGTAGCGGGAGGCATGATTTTGGGCTCCTATTCTCGCTGTGGCGGCGCTGTCACTTCTTGTGACATACCGTGACAGTTCCGTGCCCCACACTGAAACCTCCGTCTATTGCTTCATCATGGGCCGCTCATCCCGTCAAGCTCTTAAAATCATTCAGTGACTGTCCTTAACCATCCGCAACGATCCATACTGCATTTTTCATTGTATTTACACTCATTCTGTTTTCCACTGCGTGATGCGCTTTCGTACATCTTAGTACTGCCGTAGAAGTCAAAATAAATTATTTGAGGTAGTCGACTACATGTATATACATCTTATGAACAATTTTCACCCATGATGCAAGGCAGCAAGACCAATACTCGAGGATGTAGACAGCCTTGACGAAGCCCTCTTAATTTGTCACTTTGAAGCAAGCCCCTTATGAAGCTAGGACCGAGGTAACGAGGTCCCGTCCGACAGCTTCCATAAGCGGGCTTGTTCCGAACCTAACACCACACCCGTTGCACCCATTGGACTTGTTATGGGTCACGTGATGGTTGTATCCATACACTCACGTACAGTATTAGACGCCTTTGTTGTGATAAAATATCCAATGATTATGACGGAAAAAGCCTCGGGAGGTTAAGATTGATCTCACAGAGGGATGGACTTTTAAGCTCAACTTCCTCTCCAAATAATATACATGTAAAATGAACCCAGTATCGACGATACAAGTCCTCACATCTACTAGTGTCCCAGATACTGCCACCCACTAATAAACCCTATCCTTCGCCGCGATGAGTTCACTCTCCACTTTGAAAACACCTGTTTTGTTCAGCCTATCCACGATAACATCGCCAAACGCGGTTGCTGGAGTCAAGACACCACCTCGCTGGGCGAATTTCGGTAATTTGTGCGTCTCCGAGGGAAGGAGCGCGAGTGCGCATTCGGCAAGCATTACTGGCAAATATTGTTAACGTCGGTATTATGACCGGAGACAAAGGCTTACTGCAGGACAGGTAATAACCGGGATCACCTTTCGCCTTGAACGTGGTGACTGCGTGAGCTTTCCCCGAAGCAGAAGTGGTGACGTTGGTGATATCAAGGAAGCCTTTCTGTACATCTCTACCAAACAAAATGTAAGCCGAGCAAAGCAAGAAGTCGGAAGCCACATACGCATCCTTTAATCCATCTCCGGGCTGAGGCAAGAGCTTCTTCACGAAATAACTCAACTGGATATCGTGTTCAGTTTCGCAGCTATTGATAGAGGGTAGAAACGGCGTACCCCCGGAACAAACAGAGACATCATGCCAAGCATGAGCCCAACCGAGAACAGGAAACCATATATTTTGCTGGGCGTAATCATGAACTCTGCATACTCAAAATCGCGTCCATATCGAGCGCGCTGTGTTTCTTTGTTCGGCGAGGTGATGGCGTTGTATTCGAACAAACCCCAGGAACGTTGCACGATTGCACGATCGACCTGAGACATCATATGATGGCCACCGACGAGTGTACGTGAAGAGAAAGGTAAGGTGAGAGAGTATACGAATCGGAAGGGCCCATTCGGGGTGCCCACGACTTGCACGACACATTAGCTTTAGAAGGACATGAACGTGGTTGTATACGTACCAGGACTCAAAGCATAGCTGCTGTTCGCCCATTTACGCGTGGCTGGTGGTACAGACTCCATAGCGGTTATTATCGTAGATGCTGTGCCTCCGGACATGATGCCTGAAAACTTGCACGCTGAGATGGATTTGCCAATAGGGACAAATGCGTCGCGATCACTGGACGCGATGGTTTTGCGGGAGAGGTAGGTGGTGATGTCGCTGGGGATGCAATCCAGGCCGCAGCAGGGAACGATAATGGAGTGGGTTTTAGTAGCATAATAGTCGTATGCTTGAATGATGTCTTTTACCCAATGCGCCTCGCCGGTGAGGTCGACGTAGTTTACGCCGTTGCGGACACAAGCGCTGCGTTACGGATCAGAAGAATCACGCAAAAAGGACAAGAGGCGCACCCAACGACTGGCGTCCCGTGCAACCAATAGGGACCAACCGTGTTCAGCACGACCTTTGCTGTCTTGACCGCTGCTTCTACTTGATCCACATTCTTGACATCCACAAGGAGGACGTCCACATCCTTCGGGAGAGCAAGTTCGGAAACGAGGACGTCCAACTTGGATTGGGAGCGGCCAGCAATGGAAAAGGTGAAAGAACCTCTTGCAGGGTGAGTCTGCAGGTAACGAATAGTCTGCCGTCCCGTGACACCTGTAGAACAGATAAATCGTTGGAAAAACTTGGCAGAGATAGCCTCGAACCTGTTCCGAGCACGAGTAAGTCGGTTGGCATCGTCGTCAGTGTCTAGAAAGATGCTATGATGACGTTTGGACTGCGACAAGAAACAGCTGCTTGCTCCCCTTCCATATCGGGCCGAGCTCGTGATTTCCGCGTCTGCTCCTCGTGCAGAGCATACGGCTTTCGGGAATTGAGAAAAGCGGAAGGCTAGAAAACAAACGCGTCGCGTTTACGCGAGTGTGGGCGCAAAAGTACCGAATCCTTCCCATGATACATTTCAGTGATGTTTTCTGATGGTTGCTTAATCGGGCTCGTCCCGCCCTCCGACGTTTGCCGAAATAGGAAGCAACTCCAATTCTGACGTCAACACCTTTCTTGGATCCGTCAACCATGCCCCGCGGCCGTTCTCCCAGTCCTCGCGGGCGCCGCCACGATACCGATGAGCGCACACGGCGTCACTCTCGTTCTCGAAGTCCTGTTCCTAAACGACGGAGATATTCCCGGTCTTTATCGCCTCCGCCTCGCCGGAGCTCTCCTGAACGACGATCTAGGTCAAGAGACAGAAATAGGTCGCGCAGAGAGCGGTCTCGCTCTGTGTCCCAATCTCTTGCGTCCTCGGCAGATAGGGATAAGAAGAAGAAGAAGAGACGAAGAGATAGCAAGGAGCGCAGGGAGCGCAAGGAGCGGAAGAAGGAGAAGAAGGAGCGCAAGGAGAGAGTATGTCTGCTCTTCATCTTCGCCGTTTCCTCTTCCCTTATCGCTTCCTCATCCAGAAGAAGAAATCTGCCGCATCACACTGGGGCAAATATGGGATCATCGCAGAAGCCGAGTGCGTATCTTCCTTTTCCTTCTTTAGCGTCGCTAACCGTGTCAAGCATATTCTCAAAGGGCTCAGAATTCCACACTTGGCTCGTGGAAGAACAGAAGGTTAATCCAGAAACGATAACGAAAGACCAAAGCAAGAAACACTTTGCGCGCTTCGTTGAGGATTTCAACACTGGTATGTTCCCCAAAAGTCGTCTCGTTTTGGAATCGCATTTAACTGTCCCTTATTAAGCTACCCTTCCCCACGAGAAATATTACGATATGGAGACGTACGAGCGTCGTATGGCCGCCATGCGTTCGGGCGAATTCATTCCGCCCTCTGACGATACCTACGACCCGCGCGCGGATTTGAAAGCGATCAACAGTGCTCATAAGAAGCGCCCTGCTGAGCGCGATACGTACATGTCCAAGGAGCAGCTCTCCGAGTTGAGACGCGTACAGAATGAGCGTGTAGAGGTAAGCCTAATTTGAGTCTTACTCGTTGCATCGTTGACGTTCGCACAGGCTGGAAAGATGAAACTTCTGGGTATGGATATTAAGCAGAATATGGGCGTCCGTATGGATGGCAGTATGTTTGACGAGTAGTATTATCCTATCGATGTAAGATAGTGTATTCTGTGTATCCACGATTCACTGTTCCCAGATGCCAAAGGTAGCGATTCCTAATCTCCCTGTAATACTTTATATTCTCCGATTCAAGACCATAACTCCACCGACAATTTATATAATGCGTATAACATTTACATGGACGGACAACAGACATCTATTCTAAAATACGTAGGACTCTATGCAACAAAGCGATATAAAAGCAATAACCATCAAATACGCAACTCGCTCTTTATCAATGTCAGCCCAACAACTTTAGCCACATGCGTGACACACGCGCCCATATCGCGCGCGCTGGAGAGCTTTGGAGTGGCGCTACCAGAATCCGAATCATCATCGAGGTCCCCAGTATCATACCCCGAGCTCGACTCGAAAGCGGAATCAAACTCGTCGTTCACAGGGGAGGAGGGAGAGTTACTGATTGAGGACGGCAAAGTCGATACGGCGGGATATAAATCGAAATGAGGATATATGACGGAGGACCATGAATCCACGGGCGAGCTGGGCGTGGAAAGGATGTCGGAGGACGGAGATCCAACCAAAGTTGTCCCAGCATACGCCTCAAGTTCAAGAGTTCCAGCTTCAGTCTCAGTAGGGGTGGGATCGACGAGAGGGGAGCCGACAACAAGAGCGGTAGCCGCTGGGAATGCGACGTTCAATTTCGCAAGCGCTGCACCAGTGCCTTGGTTGAGAACAGTCTCTTCGTGCGAAATGATTGGTGAAAGTAGGTCCTCCGCTAACCGAGGATACGGCACAATGTGAGGATACACCGGTGGGTCTGAGGCTGAATCAGTCTGGCTTTCTCGAGGGGAAGGGGGGCAACTCACAGATAACGAGCACCGGATAACTGCAACGACTGACGTGAAAGCCTAACGCCATAGTTTCCAGAATGGCTGCCTTTTCTCGAGCAGCGACCAACTTGAGAGTAGCCGCGGCGGCCAACGCTGCTTTGCTGTCTATGATATCCCGAGGATAAGCGTTATATGGGTCGACATGAGGGTACGCAGATGGATCTGTTTGTCTATCAAGAAGTGAAATACATCAGAAAGAATGGACTGACAAACAACGAGCATCGGATAGACGCAGCGACTAACGAGAAAGTCGGAATACATTGTGCGGACAGTCGCCGCCATTTCTGCAGCAGCAGCAGCTTTGGCAGCAGCCTGGGAAGCTAATTTCTCTAGTTGTGCTATGATGTCTTGAGGGAAGACATGATACGGGTCGACATGAGGATATGCAGATGGATCTGAGTCTCTGTTAGTAAAAGAATTTGACAAATTGAACCGACGACTTACAGACAACGAGAACCGGATAAGTGCAACGACTGACGAGGAAGTCAGCATACATCGCCTCGTTAGTAGCCGCCTTTTCTGCGGCTGCCAGCGCAGCAGCAGTAGCTTGAGCCGCCAACCTGACTCTGCGTTTTAGGACGTCTTGCGGAATTGTATCGTATATCTCGATGTGAGGATACACAGATGGATCTAGTATTTCGTCAACCAGAAGAAGAGCCGAAACGTGATTGGAACTCACAAACAGCCAAAACCGGATAGAGACATCGACTGATGAGAAAATCCGAATACATGGTCTTGACAGTTGCAGCCTTTTCGGCAGCTGTGATGGCCGCTGCTGCTGCCTGAGCTGCCAAAAGCGCGTTGCGTATCCGAACATCTTCTGGGATGATAGGGTAAAATTTGAGGGATGGGTACACAGCAGGATCTACGAAGATATTAGTATCTGCGGCGAGTGCAAGAGGTGACAGACAAACTCACATAGATCAAAGACGGGATATATGGCGGGGATATCTAGATCAACCTTCTCCACTTTTGCGACCTTCTGCGGGTATCCGCGGGATACAGACAACTGATGATAGCTCCTGGGAATGCAACAGACTTCCCATATCTTGCGCCGACACCACTCCACGTCATACTCTCTACTTGCTGTATTATTCGTCGAACGCCCAAAGTCAATGACACGGAATCGTCTCTTCCGACTCGATGTATGGAGGGCGGGGTCCTCTGAAAGGTCGCCATAGTCCATGACAATATTTCGGGGGTATATCGAGTTGTGTACCCATTCCGAAAGATGCATGCGTTCAAGCAGTGAGGCACATTCGAGGCTAAAAGTGTTCATGAGTATCGGCCCCAAATGTAAATGAAACGTGTGCTGACCGGTCATCGAACGACATCGTTTCTACTTCAATTTGTTGGCCACAATTCTCGACTAAAAGAATGGGACTCAGGTACTTGTACTTCTCTCCCTCCTCCCTGACAGGAAGATAATATCCGTAGAACTGAGGCACGATCGGTGCACATGGGGTGGGATCCTGCAACGGGGGAACGAGATTGTATCCGCTCCAGTGTTGGAAGAAGTACGCTGGAAAGTGTTGGTAGTTGACTGCCTCTACCTGAAGTTGATCATCGTGCTCAATAGAGAGCTTCGCAGCTACGGTGACCTTGAACTTTGTTGGCTGGGAGATGGCGACAGGGCCCCCTTTGGCCTTCCTCGAGGCGCAGCTATCGGTGAATGGAGGTAAATGAGCGCACTGGTAGAAACAACCGTGCGCGGACCAGGCTACATCTACGGGGATGATTGTTATAGGCCCAGAGTGGTACTTCTGGTGTTCTTCCTCGTAATCATGCATTTCAAAAATCTCGAATGGGCAAGTTTCGTCTGGGTTCTCGGACGGGAACTTGAGCAACACGGCGATTTGCTGCTCGAGGCTGAGACTCCCGTTCACTGCCACATCGGGGTTGGTGCGCCGAAGCATCTTCAGAAGCATCTCGAGTGCGCAATCGTCGCACACGGACGGCTGCACGAACCATGAGCGCGGAACTTCCCATTCTGCATTATAGACAAAAGAGTGGTGCCCTGTGCCAAGCTTGGAGGCGGCAGAAAGGTGTAAGCTAGCTTCGGGTGTATGTGTAGGGTCTGTAGGTCGAGGAGGGTATTCGACAAATACAGCAGGAAGATCAGCGGGGGAGTCACAATCAGGAACTAGCAGCAGCCCATGTCGACGCTTAGTTGACTCAGACATTTTCGCTCGTTCCTTTTGTAGAACCTTGCGATTAGGAGAGGTTAGATGAAGGCGGTATGTGCGGGGCTTCGTCTGCTTCGAAGTCGACGAAGAACCTGTCGCCGCGAGAGTAGTGTCGGGATCGTGAACATGAAGTATCTCCGGGAGAAGGTGAAGAGGAACGGGATGATGGAATTTGTGTACTGGTGCCTAAAGATATCTCAGATTGAAAGAAGAGAAAACTAACTATTCAATCACCTTGCCAGCTATAGACCGTCGCATGACATCCGAATCGTAGTCCCTGATGATGTTCTCCATAGGAAACGGAAGAGTCTCGACGGGATCCTCCTCCCTACGTGCCTCAGCAATCTGAAGCGCTGCAAGTCGCTTCTCGCCTTTAGTCTTCTGGGAGAACTGGAGGAGTTTGCTGCTCGTCGAGATCGTCCAAAACTCTGGGTTCTTGGGAATGACTTGGGTGTAGAAAAAGTCGGCGAGACTCGCGCCCCATATCGTCAAACCACCATCAGCGCTTTTGCCAGAGGTAGTCGATAGCATTGCGCCGTTAGGGTCTCGTGGCCAGTTACGATAGACAACGCGATTTCGTTTCTTGTCCGTTTTGAACAGGTTGTTAGAGTAAATGAACCAGGGTTCTCGTCCATCATTGTTGTCGAGTGAATGGATGGGTAGAAGCCTGACATTAGCTTGCTGAGGAGCCATGTCAGTCTCTGTTCAAAGGAAGAGTGAGTGGAGTCAACCGAGGAAGGGCGTGAATCTGAACTTACGATGACAGTGGCGGGGGAAAGTGAGGGTTCAGGAAAAGTCAAACAACAAGACACCTCATGTTGGCCTTGTTTTTAAGTGCATGATCGAACAATGAACACAACTGATCAGCCCGTTTGACAACAGGCGGGGTTATTGTCCACAGGCGCGCGGTCTTTTTCTTTGTTTTCCAAACGCGTCTTCCGGTGGCTTATGCTACACCGCCTTTAGCTACCGTATGCGTACAGGTAATGGTTCATCAACTCACTCGTGTGTGTGTGTGGACCAAATGTGGACGCGGAAATTTTACATTCGCCATCGATTGCTTTAGACGCCCGAACATTGGTTTGAAGGCTTATCGTTCGGATCCGTAGATGGCGTGCGGGTCATTATTTGGCGTGTGTGTAAGGATGGGGTCCTGAGGACCATTGAAACGTGGCGACGATGCAGTTGAGAATAAAGAGCATTTCCTTTTCAGTAAAGGACCATTGTCACGGCGCGCCCGGCACGCCGTTCCGACGTCTGGGAGGACTTGCCCGATCGGGAACTTCCCTCAACCTTTGTCGAAGTGCTCTGAAAGCATCACAGCTTTTGAATTTCTGTCACGATGTCCACCAATTGGTCTGCTGCAATACTCCGCATGTCTCCCTACTTGTCCCTATCTGTCTTTTCACATTATGGCGCAATGTCCGTCTATGCTAAAATCGTCGTTGGTGGGAGGTACCAACATTGACTGGCGCGTTCCAGCCGTATTATTTTACCGCGGCGCGTGGTATGTCCATTTCGCTAGACACCGAGCGTTGGCCTCAGGAGGAAACAAATGCACCCATGAAGCTACACAGACGGCAAAATTCGGCTCGCGGCGCTTGCTGAATTCATATCTACCCGGCTACGAAGGTCAGACCGTAATAGACACTGCGTCCAGCTACGCACAGAACCGCAACTGCGTGCTCTTCATCCTCACGAGCGTCCTCCAAGGGCGCCGCACGTCCCTCATCTCCACCGGCTCACGTAACTCAAATAGGATAGCAAAGCACCAGCCTGTTCATCGACCGCCGGAGATGCTGACCTGATGCTGACGGACCGTCAAAACCATCGACAAATTCGCTTTTCCTGGATGAGATAATACTTGCCGATTGCGTATGTCTTACTGATCGGGCCGTGGTGTGACGTTGACACCGACTTTAAATCAAACAGACACTGTGAACTCTCAGCGACATGCCCTTGACAATAACCCACCCTCTTTCTTCGCTGTTCTCAATGATATCGCGAATCTACAAGGTCACAGAGTTCGCATGAGCGTTCAATGAAAGCAGCTGACATACCGCCAAAGATGATGTTCCCACCCGTCGCGCGGGTTCATGCCAGTGGGACGACTCTTAGGTTTGGGATACTCGGAGCGGCGGCCATTGCGCCAGAGGCTCTGATTCTCCCGGCGAAGAGTCATCCTGAGGTCGTGGTTTACGCTGTTGCTGCCCGGGATCGTGCGCGCGCTGATGTATTCGCCAAGAAGCATGGAATCCCGCATGTACATACGGACTATCAAGGTTAGCACATCTGTAGAAGGAACATGGATTGATGTACTGACAAACGGGGCGTAGCACTTCTTGATGATCCTAACATTGATGTCGTCTACAATCCGGTTCGTCTTGATTTGTTGATGTGCGAACGACGCTCTGACTGTCTCCAGCTTCCGAATGGACTGCATTATGAGTGGACGATGAAAGCTTTGATAGCAGGAAAACACGTCTTGTTAGAGAAGCCGTCTGCGAATACGGCCGACGAAGCGCGCGCTATGTTTCAATTGGCAGAGAAAAAAGGTCTTGTCTTGCTCGAGGCTTTCCATTATCGGTACGTGCACAGATAGATACCTCATTGTTCTCGAGGCCATGATGACTACAGCTTCCACCCTGCCATCCAGCGCCTCAAAGCTATTCTCGTTAGCAATGAACTTGGCAAGGTGAAGAGTATCACGACGCGTTTTTACCTTCCCTTGTTCTTGCCAGAGGACAACATCAGATTCAATTTGGCGCTAGGAGGAGGTGCCCTCATGGACATGGGCTGCTACAATTTGAACAGCATGCGTTTCCTTGCATCCCCACTCGAAAATACAGCAGTGACGCCTACAGAGGTGATTGCCGCCTCTGCGATCGCGCTTGTCAAACCTCAAGTGGACAGAGGCATGACAGCGACTCTTGCGTTCCCTAATGACATCGTGGGGACTCTCACCGCGGACTTGAACCCTCCGCTCCTGAACGGGATTTCCATGACGGCGAGCGTCGTATGCGAGGGTGGCGAAGCGGAGCTATTCAATTTCGTGATGCCTACTTTCTACCACACGATCACAGTCAAGAAGGATGGGAAGGTGCGCAAAGAGAAGGTTTATGCGCCTGTACAGAAGGATGGAGTGAAGGCTAAGGGCGAAGAGTGGTGGACGACGTACAGGTATCAGCTCGAGGCATTTGTGGATAGGGTGCAAGGACGCGATGCGGGTAAGCAAGTTGCATGGGTGACCAAGGAGGATTCTATCGCGAACATTGAATGGATCGAGAAGATATATGAAAAGGTGAGCGATATACATTGATTGATTTCCAAGTGCTGACTCGGTTTTAGGCGGGGCTTGTGTCGCGACCGAAATCAACATATGTACCTCCGGTAATGTAGATGGTATCTGTGTAGTAAAGTGCTATTACCTCACCCAACTGGTGTGATTGAATCAGGTAATGGCAAAGATCAAGTTGATTCGAAGCAAGCGGAAGCGGGATAGTGATCGGAAACGAGACGTTGTGCTCAAAAAGGAAACTATATAGCCATGTTTCCCTCTCCCCACATACGTGAAATGGCAGCCTTGTTCTGCTTTCAGTCATGCTCCTCCTGAATATTCATATAAATACGATTCAAAGAACCAGTTTATCATGCCTCTCTCCTCACTTATCGCGACTATACCAGTGGACCAGGACGAGTCTTTAATCTCGGTCGGCCTGTTCCAAGTGACGCGCCATTTCGTCGTAATCGGCGTCGAGGCTTCGGAACACTTGTCTACCGAAGAACTCTTGCTTCGGCATGGCGCCAGCGATATCAAAGTCTGGGAACTGCAGGCGCCGGAGAAGGAATGGAGAGCCTTGAATTTTCCCCTCCAGGAGAAGGAGGAAATATCAACATTCAAGTTGAACGAAAGGTCCCGAATTTTGGCTGTAATGACGTGGTATGTACGCTCCTTTTCAATCGCCGCACTCGATATCTCATGTGTGGGACAGGTTTGACGAGCCAGAACAGGCGGATATCAGAATGCAGCTACATATGGTCAACTTCGACACGCTCCACCCAATCCAGACCCCCGTGAATTTGGTCGTCCCCTGGAAGGTTGAGGAGTGCCGTGAGGAATCTCCCAAGGCGTTCGTTGACATATACGGCGACCTCGTCGGCATCTGCGTGCACGAATGCTCTTCGCGTTCCCATCTGCGCGTATATAACTGGAAGTCTGGGTCTCAGCTATTGGTAAGTATCTTTGATAGTCCCCACTGTGTTCTCCCTAACAAACGACGCGTAGAATCGCACTTGCAATCGCGCTGATGAAGGCTCCTCTTTCGCTTTCGTAAGCAATACCACCATCGCGGTGGCCAACAGAAACCTTGGCGTCGTTGACCTAATCCCTCTCTCTAAAACCCCTTCTGCGCATACACATCGTTTACACGTGTCAGCATCCATCCTCCCCAAATCTCCTTCCAACCTGCCGTTGTCAAGCGCATCGTTTGGTAGCTCCGACCTTGTTGTGTTCAAATTCGGCGCACCACATTTTGGTCAGCAAGTGCATCTGGTGGCTTCCCGCAACGCAATGCTCCAGTTTTCTGCTGAGGTCGAACCTCCCTTCCCTTCCCTATCGATCCACCAGCTTGTGGATGATCGCGTGGACATTCCTTGGTCTCAGTGGGGCAGCATCGTCAAAGTATTTTCAAATAACACCATTCAGTCTGACCCGTTCATGGTGGACGCGAATTGGTTTGTGACGAGAGAAGCTGTGGAAGGTGGGAACCGTTTCACGGTGCTGGACATGACTGCAGACGCCAAGGTTGTTCTTGACGCGACTTTGTATTATCAAGATGTGATTGTACAAAGCGACCTCAAGAGGATTATGGGATTGAAGGTAACATTTTTTGCGTTCTTGCTCTCTTTTTCGAATACTGACGACCATTCATGTAGAGCTACGAATACGGCGATGGAAATAGATGTTTCGAAAGCATAGATGTGTATGCACTCGAATGACAGATGCCACCTTCACTCCCTCATCGCGTTAGGTTCTGACAATCATAACGGCAATGAGCGTAATGTTCCTCAGAAGGGTATCACAGAGATAATCACGCACCTTCACCAGCCGGGGGAATGGAATCTTTGACTAAGGTCGATAAAGTATACTGGAAAGTGGTGGAGTCGGTTGTGAAGACCAATGAAACGAGCGTACATACTTGGGAATCTTGAGAGGGGATGGCATGCAGTAAGGCTCCTTCACATCCTGTGCGTGTGAAGCGTCTTCCTTTTATTTCTTCTCGCGTTTGCGGCTGACGTGTTCAGTCGCCTTGTGGATTTGTACGATCATGCTGGCTTCTTGGAGCAGAAGTGCGCGCGCGAGGGGTTGATTGCTTCCAAGAACATATCTTCTAGTCGATGGTGGTATATTGTCTGCGCTTTCTTAGTACCATGATGCCCAGCTAACGATCTTCCATAACATGTCCTGATCACGCACCGACCCACAGTGAAGAGCTAGACCAAGATGCGCCTATTGTCGTGGTAGTCACCGCCATGACTGGTGGTATAAACGTTCTCGTCGTGTTATTTTACCAACAGCTGAGCATGCACTAGGCACGTATGAACCGTACGTCCGAGCGATATCAGCGCCCTCCAGCAAAGTCGGTGGTCTGAGATATCGGACATTGGTTGTTAACGACGAGTCTAGTTAGAGACGGCTCCATGACATCCTCGCCGCCTTCAGCCAGGCCAACGATCAAGCCCCGTAGACTGGTTCGTGCGAGACATGGCACACGCTTCTCAGTCTTGTCCGCGATCCTCTTCTGACTATAAACGTCCGCAACGATCCCATTACTCGGATGATACCCGTAGCCATGGACTCACCCCACGTCGTGGTGGTCATTACCCCGCATGGTGGCCATCTGGGGTGGTTCGAGGGCTTGACTGATAGATGGACGCGTCGGACGCCGCCAGTGCTTGAGTGGATGAGGATGGCAGTGGAGGACTTGGTTGTTGATGAGGATAAAGGACGCCCCGTGTATCAGGATGCAGATGGACTCTTGGAGGAGAAGGGTGGGGAGGAGATTGGGTGCATACATACTCTATTCCTGGGGGGCTAGAAGGATTGTTGAATCTTGGGGGGCAAAACGATTTGTGAACGCAGAGTTATATGCGGTTTGAACAAGTGCGGATCAGTGTCCCGGGTCGGAAGCTGGGCCAAAATATGCGAGATTCCGCAAGATATGTGCCGTCGTTCGGAACATTCTTCATCATGTGAAGAATCTCCTGCATTATCAAAGACATCAAACATTGAAATATGACTACTCGGGAGGTGCGAGACTCGGTGGACGTTTAACTCCCTTTTCCGGAGGTTCCTGCCGGACGGAAGGGATGGAGAAGGTATCACGGGCGAGGATGTTCAAGGCGAGTGCCCGTTCAGATGTTTCTTGTCCTTCTTGAGCAAGCCATTCATGACTCGCTATCTTGGGCGGTCAAGTAATCACTGGGCGTTTCTCGTCTTCCGCCAGTAGATCACCCCATAGATCATCGTCCCGGAACCTCATCCTAGCAAGGCGATGCCTCCTCGTCGTCCCAACCCCACGTGTTGCTAGGATCTGTATCCATTTGCTATTGCCATTATCATTTTGGTGAGGTGAATGATTAAAGTCCATAACATTGTTAATAACATGATCATCATTAAAAGCATCAACTGTCTGCTGCTGTGTCCTTGCTTTCGTCTGCTTTACTCCGTGTCTCAGCATTATCCGAACTCCAAGCGCCACTGTTCTCTGATACGTCATCCTGGACAGGCATGACCATACAGACGGTTCCGGCTGCTGCTCGACTTTGTTGGAAGGGGCGCAACGACGGGCGGTGATTTCCTTTCTTGGTATGCACTCCTATATAGATAGACCTTCCAAGGCTCAGTAGGTATATTGGTAAGTGATGGCCTCGGTTGCGAAGACTAATCAAACGAGCATACGTATTTGAGAATCTTGAGTGGGGACGGCAGTAAGACTCCTTGAAACGTCTTCCTTTCACTTCTTCTCGCGTTTCCGGCTAACGTTCTCAGTCGTCTTTTGGCTTCTTGAAGCAGAAGCAAGCGCGAGGGTCGTCTAATGCGTTCCTCCGTGGCGGTCCTGTATAAGCACGAGCATTGAAAGGGCGGCCGGGGGGCAAGCATGGACATGAAGCCAGCTGGCAAGAGAAAATGGATTGCAGATGCTTTTATTAGAGGTATCGCAATAAGCATCGCCGGTGAGGACAGCCTAGTACAGACACCAATAAGAGTGCTTATGAGGGACACAAACCACCAACCAATGCTCTTTTTCAAAGAAGTTCAGTCTGTGGTGGCAGCTACACACTTGTATACAGTCAATCTACTGCCTTCCAACTACTGGACTACAGTCCTTGGCAACTCCAAGTTTTGTGGTGATCTCCATCGTTGGCGAGGCATTTCGGGGCAGCATAACCTAGCATTCGCAAGTAGAACATCTACATCCGAATACCGTCCTGGAGAGGACTCCGAGTCGCGGTCGTGAAATGATCCATTATCCACAGAAAATGCAACCGCCAGATGGCTTCCTCACCTGAATGAAGTTGGCCTTGAACGTCGTCATTGAACAGTCCGTCCCGTATTGAAGCCTTTCAATTATACGGACTGGGATTTCACTTCTGTTTTCGCCCTGATCTCCGTTCCCTGTTCGCTATCGATCCTATGTGGTGCGTTCTATATTAAAAGTGCTTGTATTATATTTAGACAGTCCCCTTGTCGTAAAAAAATTGCACCAACTGCGCTGATGAACGGGGATAGTGTTGGAGCAAATTTGGAGACGCAAATCCTTGATGGATCTTCGTGAAGTAACGTTATAAAGAACGGTCTGTGGCGGGAAAACCACAGTATATTTGAGCTCAGGAGGCTCAGGGTGTTAGGCTGAAACGTTGACATGCGTTGACATGCGGAGCCGATATCCGTCGGCAGGATCTAATCTACTCTGCTCCTGCCTTACATAAACCGAACGACAGCTATCCCACGACCCAGCTTTTCTTCCTCTCCCACTCGGTTACTGCGGTTCGCGCTCGCTCGCACCACCTTTTTCCAAATTCCCCCACCCGCAGTCTTGTTATAATGTCTTTATCAACCTCAGTCGCTCTTTTCTCTACCCTCCTCGCCGTCGGTACCCAAGTCCGTGGCCAAGCCACGGGCACCTACCCTGCCACGCCCTTGGCTGAAAAGACCTTTGCTTGGGAGGATCTGGTATGTCTATTTCACCTCGGTTTCCGGGATTTTTCTAACGTTGTTTTCCCAGCCATACCAAGCGGACACCGACACCCAGTTGATCAGGGGTTCCCAGTCAGGTTATAACAAGTGTAACGACACTACCGAGGGACAAGAATCCAAGTGCCAGACCTCTGTCTTTAACAACATTGGTGGTACGTTTTTCAAACATGAAAATATTTTTATTTGCTCATTTTCATCATAGACTTCTGCCTATGGGCTCCCCAGGAGATGGACATCATTGCCAACACCGAGGGTGAAGAAGTTGCCTGGTGCACGACGGAGCATGGTGGTCGTCTCATTCCCGAGGGCACCATCACTGGTCTCCAGCTCATAGAGACCACCGAGTACCTTCAGCTCACTGGGTTCATCAACGGCCCCAACATCAACATCCAGGCGGGTGACTTTGGTGGTGAACTCGACCCTCACGGTGCTGACTTGGTAAGCCCTTTGCCCTGACACGCTGAAGCGGCTAATCAACGCCGTTAATTATCCAGCGTGGTAACCCCCTTGGTGGTCTGATGTACTCGACCGCCTGGAGTGGCAACAACGACACCTATCAGCAAGTCTTTGAGTGGCATCAGTGCGTCTCCCGCTCAATCTTCCTCTTCATCACGCTAATCCCCTTTCAGGTTCATCGGTGCTGATGGCTTCTGCTTCCGTATTTGCAAGCCCACTTCAGATCAGGATGCTTCTTACTGCCAGCACATCTACGACCGTATCGGCTGCTCTTACAACGACCCCGCTGACGCCAAGGACGGCGAGTTCACTCACTGCAAGGGTGATGTTGGCCTCCCCCCTGGTATCTACGTTGAGGGCGGTGTCACCATGACCTACACTCAGCCTGCAGAGTCCCTCGGTGCTATCTCCACCATGCCTTACACTGCCACCATTCCCCCTTACTCCGAGTGCACGACCTTCCAGAGCACTGCTCTCTTCGCAGACATTGCCTCGGTCTCTGCCACCCAGAGCGGCGCCTCCTCCGGTGCTACTGCTACCGGTAGCAAGTCATCTCACGGTACCACTGGAACAGGTGGTTCGACCAGCACCCGCACCTCCAGCGGATCCAGCGCTTCGTCCACCGACAACGGTGCCATCAACATCGCCGTTGGTGGTTTCTCGTTGATGGGCGTTGTCTTCAGCGCTCTCTTCCTGTCATAAGCCTGGAAATATCATGATTCGTACGATCTGATTTGGCCTGCTGTTATGATATTTGATGTCTGCTTGACCTGCTTGTTGAGTGTCGTTCGTTACCACCTACCTACCATACCCGTCACCTATTCATATTACACGGACTACTAGTTTCTTTTTCCTCTCGCATTTCAACCTTTTTGGCTATGTGTCGATAGGTGTCGGTCATAATCAGGATTTTTCTTGATCACTGTGGAACGTGGTGTTGCCTTACTGTCGCTGACTGGCTGCAAGAAACTGCTCCTGGGTGTCATCACAAGTATGCGTTGTTCCTGACGCTCTGAGCGACCAGGCTTTCTGTTTTCTAGATCTTTTCCAAATTGTGCGATGCCTGTAAGCGTTCTAGAACCCCTTGATGCATTCACAACACGAAACTGTAGTCCATCTTCTGGAGGATGTTGCGTGGTGCGCGTATCAGCTCGACAGATTTCCCTACTTGTCTCCATCTCGTCAAATTATGGTCGTACTCAGGAAAGACCTGAATCTCTGGCAGAACGAGCCCGAACTTGACGTGTATAGCTTTCCACGCCCCGATGGCGGTTTGAAGGACTTGTGTGTCTGCCTCACCAGCATCCATATATTCTTGTCCGACTGAATCCAGGCCAGCATTAAAGAAAAGGGTTGGATATCGCAAGCTAGTATGAAAGATATTTAAGGCAGATGGTGACTTCTATAGTGAACACTGAAGCATGGACAATTTGTTTATATTCCGACAAGGTAGAGCTGTGATCACGCGTGCTCATTGATCTACTTACCAGTAAGCAGAAAACTTGAGATATGGTCCGGGGTTTAGTATACCATGTAGGATTCACACAGAAGACATTGCTCCAGTATGAAATGCGATCGCTGAACGGGCACCAATGGTCGCTGCTAACAACCCATCCTGGTCAATTGTGAATGTGCTCCTTCGACTTGTATTAGTCAACGTCGTAGCTCAAAGATAGCAACTTACGTCTCGTCACACTGCGCCACTCCCGGACCGACGTTGCAGTAACGACCTGCGGGCAATCCAGAGGAGAACGCCGTCTCCGACCACGACGCGTCTCCATTGTTTATAGCAACGAATCCTGCATTACCGCGGGAAAACGCAATACGTTCGTTCGAGGGTGAATACCAGTTTGTTAAGTCAGCGGATTGAACGGTGTTGCGGAAGCCGACCATGCCACTCATCGTCCTGAGATACTTTAAGTCAATCTCAAGGAGAGAAAGTCGTGAAGATGGACCGCACCGATGCTGGCACAACCACCCACTCCCGTCGTCACACGAACCCCTTCCGTTGTTTGGGGCGCCATCAGTTATGTCGTTGAATGCGTAACTTGAGAGTATAGTGATAGTGCCATATGGATGAGCTAGAGAGTACACCATGGCATTGATATATGTGTTGGAAGGCGATGTATGATTCAGCGAGTCGGCATGCTTTGATAGTCTCAACACGCGGTAAGAAATTGTAATCAATAAACTCACCCTTTCTGTATCATGATTTGCGACGAAGACGTTGGCGGTATCACTGGCGATCCAGCCCTGGGGGAGAATGGTCAAAAGTACGTCGAGAAATAGAAACTTGAGCTACTACCTTATCATCTAGATTCTGTAGTTGGGCTATATCGCCGGATTCGAAAGCAGCTTTGATGAGATCGGTGTAGTAAAAGTTTTGCACGTCGCCTACCTCGTCGTTGAGATTCGAATCCATAAAGTATTCGTTACACACCATTTTGGACGTACGCCTGAGGTTGTATCGCCTCGGGATTTCCTGTTGAGGAATGCGCCTCTTGCGTAATGTATGCGTTGGAGTTGCTGAGACGTGAGGTGATGTTGTGAATATCGTCGCTTGGGATGACTTGAAACAATGTTAGGACTACAAACCCATGTAGCGAGACGGGACGTACACAGTGCAGCGTCGAGTCTAAATCCATCGACGCCGAGCGACAAGAGGTCATTGGCATACCACGCCAACGTCGCTCGAACATACTCCGTTTCGGTGCGCAAGCTAGATGGATGAATCAGCCGACATGGCACGACGAATAAGGGAACTCACTCGGCAAGGCTATCCAGCTCGCATGTCTGGACTTCGGTGACATTTTGGTAACTATCGCAATCAATCACGTCTCCATTTCCGTTCCCGCAGTGGTGGAAGTCCCATTCATGATACGGGACAGCTGTTCATCCCATTCAGAGTCCAGAAAATGAGAGAAGGTCCTCGGATGTCACCTTCATAGGTATAGTGACTAAAGGCGCTTCCACCAACACCGACGCCTTCATGATTGCCACACATGTGGTTCAAAATGGTGTCTGAAAATCAATATATCACATTCAAGTTAAGCGTACTCGGTGCGACTAACCTTGGATGATGCCAACGCCAACTGCATGGCAAACCTGCACCATGTTCGCGTACTGGTCGCGATTCCCGCGTTTTGATGTGATATTGTATGACACAACCTGTCGTTCTGGCTTTGAACTCAAGCTGGCGTATGACAAGAACGCACTAACCTCATAATCGGAAGACCACTCCGCGCCATCTGTATGTTCCGCCGCAGGGCTTGCTGCAAAACAGTGAGGGGTACGGACATCGTCATATTACGATTTGGGAACGTACTTTGGACAAACCCGTAACCAGCGGGACCCAGAAAAGACGTGCACTGAACGGTATGAAAAGATTGATTTGGACATCACTCGAGACGCGTACCTCGGCAGCGACTGAATCCCAGTCCCATTCAAACATCTGCGCAATCACCTTGTTGGTGGTGGACGGCGCGGCAGACACGCCTGAGAAAAGAACGGCAATAGAAACGAATGCAATCATGGTGTGAAGAGAAAAAAGATTCAAGACAGGCCGCAAGGAGCTCGAGGAGCCCCAAACACATGTCCTCGTGGTCGTCAAGTCCTTTTGAAAATGGTGTTCAGAATGCGTTTCAGGACTGGGCGTTGGATCAAGATCGTGGATTGTAGTTTTGACTCCATGCATATAACACTATACAGAATTGAAATCGCGGACATCGCCGAGCAGCCTGCAGCGAGCCACGAGGTTAGTCTAGATTTCATGGATGAGAGAGCGCTTGCGCGTGAAAATATGGTATTCGTCTCTCGCTTGCTGTCGAGACTCGAGAGACGAGACGGCGTTCGCTGTGGACCGTTGTGGACCAAGGAATGATATTGGATCGCAATTACTGGTCACGCCTAAATCACGTTTTCAACACGTTGTTCAACCAAAAAAAAAGCTGCTTCCCTTTTTGGCTTTTGCAACTCACCCGCAAACCGTCATGTCGCCCGCCGACTTGCCCACTGAGCTCCTCACGACGATTTTTCGAGAATTGAACGAGCACCAAGAGACTCTCAGAGCCTGCGCTCTCGTCTGCTCTAGGTGGACTAGTGCAAGCCAAGCACTACTGTTCAATCGCGTCAACATTACTCCCACTTCCGGTCTCGTTGACCACCTCCTCATGCTCATGAAAACAGCACCCCATCTTAATGGCTTCGTTCGCTACCTCGAACTAAGCGTAATCGACACTGGCACGCGATTGGAGAAACTCCTCGGCGTTGTCGAGAGTCTCACCGGCCTGCGTACCGTCGAATTGCATTGCGTTCTGTGGACCAACGTTGACGTCCCTCTGGAACGTCTTCTTCTTGCCCTATCCCGCCTCGAATCTCTCCGCACCGTCTTTGTGGATAATGATTCAGCGGGCAAGCTCGGAATTCCTCGCTCGTTCAAGTTCGTGTTTAAGGCATTGTCGGAGTCTCGCGTGTCTCGGATTGGGCTGTACGGAATCGATATAACGAATGACCTCGGTGACGTAGACGCTGTCGAACTTCCATCATCACTAAAAAGCATCTCTCTGGACTTGGACGGCGCTTCGTTAAAGCGCTTCACCAGCTGGTTCCCAACTCGTCTTCCTCTTTCTGACGTGGAGATCTATCTCTTGATGATGAGGGAGATACCGAGCATTAACGAGGTCCTGTCGGCTTGCACATTTTCTTCTGCACCACACCTCCGTATCTCTTTTAGCATGCTCGGTAAGTGTTGCAACCAAATCGTGGCATATCTACTCACCGAATTGTAGATGCAGTAGCACACAAAGGCGCTGAAACACTTGACATCGCTCGTTTTAGTCGTGTTTTTTTCACTTTGAACATTTATACGTCTCAAAAACTCAGCAAAGCCGGCTATGCCAGTATCATCACACTTTGGGCGGCCACATTCTCCCAACAAGCACCCCACAATAATATTTCCGAGATCACTCTAACATTCTATTCCAAGAGAGGTTTGGGCAAGGACGCTGAAACGGCTTGGGCTAGTCTGGATAATGCGTTAGTGGGTGAGAATATGGGGCGATTGAAGAGTATCCGCTTTGAGGACGAGACCGGTGCCTTGATTTCACCGGGAAATGGGAACCAGCATTGGAGGGACCATCTTATGCTTCGGAAACTTCTACCTTGGTGTCACAATAAGCGGTTGGTCTTTTGAAGGACTGAGAGAGCGTGGGGCCCAGGGATTGCCGTACCGTGCCATCGGACCGTGATCCGTCTACTCCTGGTCAGTCGCCATACATTGCGTTGACTTCAACTCATTCTATGACAGATATGTAGTGAACAATTATCTCACGATGTATACAGACTTTCCAGACGTTTCTGAGCCAATTCAATGAAATTATTTTATAGCAGCGGGTTCATTCTGTGAAATTCTAACACAAATTGCGGAGAAGATTTCCGGCCCGGGAAGAACACGCGGCCCGTGCGCTTGCATATAAAGCGTCATTTGACTGGGAGACGCCATACTCCCACCTGCTATCGATGTCCTTGAAGAAATCCATTACTCTCGCGAGCGGCCAGCTCATCCCCCAAATTGGATTGGGTACTTGGCTGTCCAAACCCAAAGAGGTGGAGAACGCGGTATGTGAATGCTTCACTATCTTGACGATCAGTATTAACGACGGAGATAGGTCGAATATGCCGTCAAGGAGGCTGGATATCGCCACCTTGATTTAGCATACATCTACGAGAATCAGGATGAAGTTGGCGCTGCACTGAAGAAGCTCATTCCCGATGTGGTCAAACGCGAAGATCTCTTCATTACCTCGAAGTTGTGGAACACGGCCCACAAGCCTGAGCTCGTCGAGAAGGAGCTGGATATCACTTTAAAGCAGATCGGCACTGATTACCTCGACTTGTATCGTGCGTGTTTTCGCTTTACACCTTAAGTTATATTCTGACCTTATTCCGACAGTCATCCACTGGCCCGTCGCCTTCAACGATACCAACCAAGGTCTGCAGCCCCCTAGCCCCGCGGACCCCAATTTGGTTGACCTTGATCTGGAAACTCCCATCATTGAGACATGGAAAGCTATGATTAGGCTGCCCAAGTCAAAGGTACAGCATATTCTGCGCTTTCCACGCGTTATCTAACGGGTCATTCATAGGTCAAAGCTATTGGCGTGTCCAACTTCAACATCGAGCAACTCGAAGGTATCACCAAGGCGACTGGCGTTGCCCCGGTGCGTGCATCCCAGTGATATCGATTCTGCCGAAGTATTTCCTTACCCCATGATTCGCAGGTCGCTAATCAGGTCGAGTCCCACCCGTACCTTCCTCAAGATGACCTCGTCGCGTACTGCAAGTCGAAGAACATCCACATCACTGCTTACAGTCCTCTCGGTAACAACAGTGCGTCTATTTCCTCCAATGTTACATCACGTTCTGATCGTGGCGCGCAGTGTTGGACAAGCCCAAGCTTACCGACCACCCCGTCGTGAAAAAGATAGCTGAGAAGCTCGGCGCGACTACTGCTCAAGTCCTCGTCGCATGGGGCGCCTACCGCGGCTACTCCGTCATTCCCAAGAGTGTCCAGCCCGAACGTATCACGTCCAACTTCAAGCAGGTCGAGCTCAGCCCCGAGGATTATGAGACGATCTACGCGCTTGGTGCTACGGAGCACACGCGCTTTAACATTCCTTACCTCTATTCGAAACCGACGTGGGATATCAACATCTTCGATGAGCCGGAAGAGAAGTCGGCCAAGCATAGGCCGCTCTTGGGCATTTAAAAGTGTATGTTAGGGGAGAAGTGAATTTATGTGTATGTGTCGGAATTCAGAACATCTGCAACAGTGGACATGAACCCTAGCTATCAAACTTTTGCAAGTTGCACGGTTTTTGTTTATTCGCTATGTACACGGAAAAGCCTCGCGCAAGGAAAGTGATATTTTATCTTGTCGTTAACTCGAGCCGCCTGGACGGGGAGCGTGTACGATCTCATCTTCTAAAAGCCTGAGGAGATGCTCGCTGCTTAGCATGATAATGTGCGACCTGACCAGTGCTGTCGTGTTGAGAGAGTTGGTACGTCGCTGAATGAACCGTAAACATATTCTAAAGGAGCGTTGACAATGGATACTCATATACGACGCGAACTTGTCGATCGTCCGATCGTTGAAAGTGGTTAGGATGCGTGACGGCCTGAGCTCTATGGAAGCACGTTCAGTATAAGATACAACTTGCAAGTGCTGACGCACACAAGCGCGCGTACCACGAGACAAAATAATGCAGAAGACAAGTAGGCTGGTCAATGAGTGCGCTGAATTGATGGGATGCCTCTTTCGCGATCTGTGGCGCAATTAATGAGGGCGAGGGCACGCAAGGGATGCAGAGCACTCACATGACAGTGCGATCATGTTTGGCTATAAAGGCATATTTCTCATCCACGGACCTTGGGCACAAATGAAGGTACAGAACGACATTCGGTGTACGCGGACCGAGCACCCCTTGTCTCACTTCAAGGGATCGTCAAATCAGCCGCAGTAACGCAGAGGCATTCATTGTCAAGCTATTTCAAGGTTCAGTGACGTGAATCTCGCGCGATATGTCCCGATTCATCAGACAGTGGCGTCCTCGATGGCAGACGGGGAGTTTCAATGTCGAAAAAGCGCTCGTGTATGTGGATGTGGACAAGTCGAAAAGACCTTGAACAAACTCATGGTTCACTGCAAGGCGCCCTGGGTCACGAACCTGCATTTGATGCCGTACTATTCCGTGTGACTGCCCCAAACGGTGTTGACGAGTCCAGCGCTGGATCAGGAGCATTTAGTAGTATTGGAACGGGTAGCAATGGAAGCGTAAACGAAGGCAAAGGTGAAGGCAGCACCGATGGTAATACTAGCGATCACGAAACAGTTCGCGTATATCCTTCATCTCGAAGATGTGGACACCCGCTTCTTCTAGCTCGTCCTCAATTTCCGTTGCGACAGAGGCGGCAGGCGTTATACCACCTCCGTACAAGACCTCCAGCCGGTCATACGTCCCATGGGCCCCACGAACGAGTAACACCTCATTCCCTCGATCGAGAGCTGCACTGCACGCTGATAGCGCGTGTGAGTGGAATGTCTGAGAGATCGCTGACGAGACACCTACTAGCCCTCAACGAAAAGTCGGAATGTAATCCAGCGACAATGATTTCAGCATCAGGGTGTATAAGATTTCCCAGCTCTGTTCCCGTGAACGCGTTGTTCTTCCGCTTATCGATAACGTGCTCGCCTGGTAGCGGCGGAAAGGCGAGCTGCCATCCTGGCGTGTTCGGTTCGTCGGGGTCTCCCGAGTCCCCTGTATTGCGAACGTGCACGATTAACGGGACTGGTTTGGCCTGCCGAGCGTGTTCGAGGACTTGGGAGATGTTGGGACCAAGGACAGCAGAAGAGGGCACTCCATTAGGAGGCGGAAGCAGACTGGCAACTTGAACGTCAAGGAGAAGGAGAACTCGGTCTGTCGTGCGCATGGCGATTACGAGCCTGGTCGATGGTGATAGGCTTTAAATAAGCAGGCAGTCAGCTTAGAACGCGAGGTACATCTCGGTGACTGTTATGCTCGTGAATTGATCTGATCATCAGCTAGCCAAATATGTCACTGAACACGCCTCGCGGCCATTCACATCGTGGAGTAAAGTCTCAGTCATCCATGTCCTCAGTAGTTACACGTCTATCAAGTAGTCCGGACAACTCGATGCCATCCGTGTCCACCTCTCATGCCTCCGAGGCAGTCCACGCATTGGAAAGTGATTGACCAGGACTCCTTTGGTAAGTGTCGGTTCCGGGGCTTTTAAGCGGAACAACAGCAAGGTAAGACCCTTAGCACGAGACAACGCTTTGCTTGATCGATAATGTCAGTGGCACGGTACGAGCCGGAAACGTTGGGGAACCAAGTGTATTTTCATCTAGCATCTGGGAGCCGTCGTACAAGATGCCCTAATATATACAGTGATCTGTGGAGCACGAGAAAAACATTTGCATCAAGAACAAGGGAGATTTCTTTGAAACGTACAGAGAGAGTAATCAAGTCGAAGCTTTGCATAATTTCTTATGCCTAGGCCAGTCCCATTTCTGACATTCTCGCATTGATGCAACACAGTAGCGAGCGGATTTGCATCTCGTACAGCGTGCCAATGTCGTGGAATCCTCCGCGCGACCACATAACGAGCAGCACTTATCCCCCAACCTCTTCCTACGCTGTTCCTCCTTTGTTACGACTTTCTGAATAGAGGCGGTTGAAGAAAATCGACTGAGAGTCTGCAGCATCTTCCTGACAGTCATTCCGTCTCCATCCGCGATATCGATGTTACCGCCATGTGAGAGGTACCACTCCGATGCCACCGTAGCTCGGTTCACTACTTCCCAATCCTGCGGCTTCCATAATTGCACAATCTCGGATGCCACGGTGGTCCCGTATCGGTTACGTGCATTCACGTCACCGCCCGCGGCAGCAAGCAACTGAGCATACTCCAGATCAAGTGCCGGTTTCGTTGAAATTGTATGAGAGAGCGCGCGGGTTCCTGAAAGATCTGGCGCGTCGACTGGAACGAGCACCGTGTCGATGAGATACTTGGCTATTTGCATATACGCATTCCGTTTGTCGGGGCAGAGGAGCATGAACAAGCCAAGCAAGTTGAACACCGGAACTTCCGTTAGTCCCCACCTCATCTTGTATATCTCTGCGGCCACTTCCTTCTGTATCAATGTCGAATCTTCCTGTGAAGCGGGTTTGTTCTGTTTGAGGAGTTCGACGCGGCGCAAGTTTTCCGCCTGGACGAGCTCAAGTTTGGCGATGGAGAGCAAGCGGCCGTAGTCATCCAGATCTCGAGCAGGTATCATACATTCTGACGTGCAGAATTGGCGCAGTCGGAGACTTTCTTGGCCTTTCAGTATGCCCTTTGATCGTTTAAGCTCTTCCAAAGGACTAGACGCCTGTAAGTAACTTTGAGGATAACGGAAAGAGTACACACCGTCCTTCAGATGTCATATGTTGGGCAACAAAATCCTGGATTTTTTCTCTGTCCATCGCTAAAAGGCTTAGCTTGATCCGCAATGACCGTTGAAAAGAGAAATGAGACAGCTTATGTCATTTCCTCGCGCACGCGATTGGCACATGATCGTCATTTCCCTTTTTTAGTCCCGCCCATCTTATAGAACGATTTGAACGAGGTTGCAGACCCATGGCTGCGCCGCCCGCGTCCTTAGCAACCCACATTAGCGTAAGACTCAGAGTGACAATGCACGCGTAGTAGACTCATCTTCTTTTGGCGCTGACAACGGCATGTCTGTGAGGCTCGCCAAACGCAATCCATGATCTCGTATATCTGACGCGCTCGGAAAATCTTCATCTGAAAGATACCATAGATACTGTGAAGCGACTGCTGGACAGGCGGGGCTTACTCGTGACTGGTCCCGCTTCCGCGCCTTTCATTGACGGTGCTTTGGCCAGCTTTGAACTATTGACAATTGGTCTGCGCCAGGTCAAACCCACGGATCCTATGCAAACACGTCTTTCTCTCATTTACGACTTGGAAGGTCTCCTGCCCATCATGAAGGAGTGGATCTCCCACATTATCAACCTCTTTTTTCATTCAGAGTGTAGCAGGTTTCACGGCATTCTTCCCTGTGCTGGAAGAGTTTCGGCGAGGCCCACGTAATTCAGGAAGCGTTTCCTGATGCCTTCAAGGTTCATGACTCGACAACCATCGTTTTCATTCGTAACCTTACTCGTCTCTGGCTGCATTCGGCCAGTTCA
Source organism: Mucidula mucida (assembly GCA_015501055.1). Lineage (NCBI taxonomy): Eukaryota > Fungi > Basidiomycota > Agaricomycetes > Agaricales > Physalacriaceae > Mucidula > Mucidula mucida. Next base: position 158,431 of record JADNYV010000044.1, read on the forward strand.
CCGTCCGCGTTCTCCTTGCCTGTTTGGTCATTGTTGAACGTCCTGACACTGTCGATTTTCAAAGCCCAGGGTCCCAAAAGTCACCCAGTGTTTCAAGAAATGTTCTCCTGTCGCTCCTCCGACGTATCTCGCGCATTACGCATATCGCTTTTCCATGTTCTGTCAGAAACCGAGATAGGCTTTGGTTCGTTGAACTCGCTTCACGGACTGATGTTACTTGCGACGGAGGAGGACTCTATGTGTCATCAGATGGCTGTAGATGGCTTCATCCCTCTCTTGATAACCCTCTTATTCCGGCTTACATCACCTAGGACTCCGATTGCAAGGCCAGAACGTCGGGTGTATACTCGAAATGAATTGGTAAAGGGAGCCATATTCGCACTCATGATGTTGCATAGGAAACCCAAGTTTTATTCAAATGGAGACTTCATTGAAGTGTCGCCTCTTGGAGGCCGTGCTGCTGGCCCACGTCCGGCTTCGCTGTACTATCGAATATGCCACAGCCTTATTGGACTCACCCCGTCTGATTGTGATTATAGTTTCGTCACACCTAATTTACCGCTCGATACTGCGGGCCTGCCCGACTACTTTACGACGAATTGAAAGCCGGAGACTGGAGCAGAAACTGGACGAAGAGGATGGTTTTGCTAAATCGTGGTTGACCTTGCGCTGCAGGGTTGTGACCCAATTGCGCTTAATGAAGACTTTGAAGAAGCGGTCTTTCTTTGATTGTGGAAACGCCTGCGTACTATACCCTTTTTGACTGACTGCGCATATACTCACTCGCGTTGTAGTGCATGAATGCGATTCCAAAAAGTCTCCCGAACCGAGCACCTCGACGCTGTTCTGGCTGCCAACATGTCGCGTACTGTTCATATGAATGTCAGCGCGTAGACTGGAAGGCCCGACATGGGACGTACTGCACCAACAGAATTCGAGAGCGAGGTTTGTCCTTTACTGTACCCCCATATTTGATGTTTGAGGCTGATTGTTCATATCTGACAGAAGACGGCCGACTGTATACAACACCAATACCGCCGCTAGACGAAGAACTCTTGTTGTGGCTTGCAACCCGAGACTTCCGAGAAAACGAAGGATTTTGCCGTCAGATTACCACCTACAGAGGGGAGTTGGCAGTCATTTTGGACTATTCCAGCTGGGAGGTCCAGCGCGGTGAATGCGACAACATGCGGCTCGAAGTCATCAACCGGGGCGCGAAATTATGGCAAGAAGGATTACCAGAAGAAAAGCCGTTTTCAGCCTTTCAGCAATCGTCCCAGTACTTGGCGTCCAAAGGGGAAGATTCCGTTTTGCTTATACTCCAAGCGCCGAATGCTACAGCTATCAAGTTTTTGACCAGCCTCCAACAACTCGAACGGAGATGTTACTCGATGATGTATACTAGGCTACAGATAAACTTGGTCCTATACCCACGTCATAGCCATAATATTACAATATACCGTGCTCTTCTCCAGAATGTCATGGCCAAATCATAGAGAACGCCGCCCAATCCCCCCCTCTCAATATATCACCGAGTCCTGTGGCGTAAAAGCGAGGCCCCATGCAATCATACGATAAGCTCCAGGACTACATCTATCATGCCGTTTGACCTCACCAATTGCGAAAGAATTTCTTGCTGGAGACGTTGTTTTATAGAAGGACTCCGGAGATTCAGACTAACACCGTTCTCAAATGAGATAGATGTGATTGATAGCAATGCGACAACTGAGTGCTAAGATCAGACGATAACATACGGTAACGACTTTGACAATGGAGTAACCTAGGAGATGTAAACTCTCCGCAACTGGTCCTCCCGAGCTTCTGCTTCGCATATCGGACAGACACCAATGTATTTGATAGCAGCGGTGACGCATCTAACGCAGAAAACGTGCCCGCAGGCAGTCGCACACATGATCGACTTCTCTTCATCACACATCGGACAGCACACAGGCTCGGCTTCCGCATCCTCCTCCTCCTCGTCGCATTCGGTGTCAGATTCATGGCTTGGTGTGCATGTCTAAAGAAGTAATCAGCGCCGCATTCAAACAGAACAGGATATTGCCCTTACTATGCAGGGAGGCGACGAAAGATACTCGACATCTTCAAAAGCGAGAGAATCATCTTCGACAGATGCGTCTTCGATGGGGTCGGTGGGCGGGTAGGCTTCATCGGGATACCGGCTTTTGGCCTCTTCATCCTCCCAATCATCATCCAAATCATCGCTATGGTCATCGTCATCTTCATCACTGTCATAGTCGATGTCGCAGGGATGGAAGTGTTCATTATGCACCCGAAAGCCGCCTGGCGACTTCATGTGCTTGTCGCAGAGACCGCAGTAGAAGTGGTTGAGAGTATTAACATAGTGCTTTGAAATGCATGTTGGCTACGCTGCTGAAGCCGAGCCGCGAAGCTTACCTGTTGTAACGCCTGACGATTCAAGAAACGCCGGCCGCACTTGCAACACTCCGGATGGTTGGAGGAGTTGATGATATGCTCCGTCCTCTGCTTGCAGTTAAGGAGATACACGTCGCAGAGGGCGCAATAACTCTCCGCGCCGTTGAGATAAAGCATGTGCGAAGAAGAAGCCATGTTGACGAATGTGAATTTGAGTGTTTTGTTCAAGTTTGGATGATTATAGTTCGGTAGTAAGAAAAACACGCCAAGTAATCAAGGCTTTTATACCCTTCCTCCGGTGATTTTAAGCCCCGGAAGACTTGTTGGCTCCTCGAGCACAAATATGGTGAATAGGAGTTAAATATGAGACAAGTCTCGATTGTTGGGTCAAGGGTACACCTGTAGGAGCCAATAAACTTGTAGCACAGACGTCATATCCTCCATTGGGGCAGAGAGCGAAGACACGAGTCCCAGTAATTCCTCAGTCTCAGCGCATGCAGGTAACAGGCAACCAGACTGAAAGAAATCTGTCAACGGCAAGAAAGAGAACATTTAGAGGGGCGTATGCGGTCTGCAGGCAATTAAGGAAAAGAAAGCCAAAGAGAACAGCCGAAGAGAGAGGTCGAGAATAGAAATGAGCATGAGCGCCGGCTGCGTGTCGTCGCCGCCGGCACTTGCCTCGGAGCATTCGGTCCGGATAACCCGCTGGAAGATGACAAAAAATTGGGTTCTCCCTCTCTCCACCACCTCTGAACCCGCCGTTTCCTCTGTAGAATGTTTCAACAGGATTCTGTCTCTTCGACTGAGTCTCCGGATATTCTCTCTTTGCCTCCTTTCGTGGAAGTTCAGGGGGTCATCAACATCCGCCACATCGGAGGATACTCTGTTGATCCTTTCATCACTAAAATCAATACTATATTTCGCTCCGGAGAGCTAAATAATATTACGGACTCCGGGAAGGAGCAACTTGTTGCGCTGGGGGTAAAGCACATCTTCGACCTACGTTCCCCTGGAGAAATCGCTTCTTACAAAAGTGCGACTCCAGTGATTGAGGGCGTGACCGTCAGCCATGTTCCGGCAAGTCTTCAGGGCTTCGACCCTGTTAGCCTAGTATCAAGGTATGCCCAGGAGTGCTTCTTGTTAGCTCACCTTACAATGCTACCAGATTAGAATCATTCCAAACAGATGTAGTCGATGTCAGTGACTTTCACTTCCTGGTCCTTTCCGTGGTATCAACCCTTGCTTTACAGACCTTTGTCACTCTTTATGACGAGATTCTGACGATCGCGTCATCTTCCTTCGGTACTATCTTTCGTCACATTGTCGATAAACCCGATGAACCTTGCCTCGTGCACTGCACTGGTGGGTGTCGCTCTTTTCGCTTTCCGTCTATCTAACGGAATGCTCTTTCGCTAGCTGGAAAAGATCGAACTGGGGTCTTTTTCGCTCTACTGCTCATGGTGTGTCGAGGCCATAGCGTAGCATTGGACCAATAGTCATTGATTGACAGGTCCTTGGAGTATCAGATGAGGATATAGCAAAGGATTATGCTTTGACGACAGCTGGTCTGGCACCTGTTATGCCGATTCTGTTCGAACGCTTCAAGAAACAGCCTGCTTACGCCAAGAATCCAGTCGGCGCCATGAACATGGGGAGTTCGAAGTGCGTGCTTTCGATCATTTGTCCAGCTGTGTCTGACTCTCCCTTTAGACCGGAGTGCATGCTAGCGACTCTGAACATGATTCGCAAGAAACATGGTGGCGCCGAAGAGTATCTCAAGAGGAACACTAGTCTGAAGGATGAAGATTTCGATATATTGAGAACCGTCTTTATCACGGCACCTTGAGACAGACATGGAGATTTAGAGACATGTATCTGACCATGGAATAACAACGAAATGTACTAGGTGGATCCTTTGAAGGAAATACAGCAGGCAGATTAGATTAGATGAAGAGCGGTGCTTTGACTTTGTCTCTGCTTGGCATTTAAATTTTGGTTCCCGTTGGCTCCGACTCTCCTTGCTCGAACACCTTGCTGGTGTTTACCGACCCTTTTTCCTGCCACTATACGAACCGGTGCGTCGGTCTGTCGCGAGGCACCGATATTTGGCCGTTTGTGTGGCCAGGAGAACTTGAACACGTCGCACGCGTTGATCTAATGTTACTTTAGCGCCTGATCCATCAATCTAGCTGGCTCATCGGGGATTACTTTGGTCTAACCGGATGGCTTCAAGCGCCACACAAATGTTGAATTGTTATCGTTCTTGCCCTGTCTCTGAATAGCCGTGATGTCCTCGACAGCCACTAGTGCAGGTGATGTAATATCCAGGATTTTGCATATGTTTTCCTGAAGATTCCGACAAAGAAGAAAACAGTATTTACCATGCATAGCCATGTGCATCTCAACAATTGGTTGCTTGCACCATTGAAGGCAAGTCCTTCTTCCGCATATGGTGTATTCGAAATTTGACTTACACAGGTTGCACAGGTTGCTCGTCGCCATGTGCTTGTTACTTGTGCTGATCAGGGCATCGAAGGACTGTTTCTTCGACGTCATTGCTCAGTGAAGCAGCTCAGATCCGTAATGCAGCAAAAGTAGAGACCACACATCCTTATGATGATTTAGAACTCATCTTTCGTTTCCAGTGGTCTGTTCTCTCTTCGCACGCGAAGCGCTTCGTGTGATAGTACTGTTGTATGTGTGCTCTCCGCATACAAGCTCGAATGCATCGATGATGCTGATTTATCAATCCATTAGATGAAGTATCGCCTCACCTCCGCAGGCCCCGGCTCTGTGGGTCGTACGAAGTTACCGGTATTACTCGGTACGCTTTAAGCCAAGCTGGATCGATAGGATCCATCACCAGTTGGTCTTTCCTGTCGGTCGACTCCGGATAAACTGAATAGTAAGGGATTTTTCAACAGCTGTCAAGCAGCCCCAGGTTGTTGATAATGGAGTTTACGGAAAGCTACTTCTGGAATGTGCAAAATGTATAAAAGACAGATGCCTGGATATACGCGAGCAGAAAGCAAACGGGTTCACGGGATCGGATTGACAAAGCGATCACTTGTGCAGCGCGATCGACGGAGTGCAGTGTTGCTTTCTCAGGACCCTGTCCCATCCTTTGCGAAACCCGAAGCGTTGTTGTTCTCGCCAGTATGCCATTCGGATGTGCTACGGCCTTCAAGGCCTTTATAAACGACTTCCGCTCTGCCATTTGCCTATCACCTCCCGCCGCCTCCGACACGAATACCAACATGGGCAGTTCCCATTCGCATATCTATGACCCCCACATGCGACCTATCTCCAGCATCGAGAAACCCTCTCCCTTCTATTCATTGGGTTGCGGAAGAGTCAGCTCAGCGACGCTTGCTTCTCAACGATCCGGACCGTCATCATCAAAAGCCCATCTCGTTCACGAAAAGGCGCATTACCACACGAACAGCGATGACCACAGCAGACCTCTCGTCGACCAACAACCTCGCCCTGGAGTATATCTTTCCACTAACAGTTTGGTGCCGGACGAGGCCACTGTGGCGTACGAACACTTTCTCCATGAATATCCAGGTATGCCGTCATTGTGGTTACTCCATTTCGCCAGTCTTACTCGTATGCTCCAGAGTATCGGATGACATGGATATTGGACACTCTTCGCCGAACCGATTATTCTCGGCTCGAAAAGACCGGCGAGACCTACGTTGACTATATGGGCGGAGCTATCTATCCCGAAAGTCTCATTCGCGTACACACCGAGTTCCTAAACAGCAATGTGCTAGGTAATACTCATTCGGTCAGCAATAGGTGTGTGCTTTTTCGGTTTTGTCAGCTATCTAAATAACTCTACCGTCGCAGCTCAAAATTATCCTTGAAACATGCCGACCAAGCTCGCGCCGCCGTGCTGTCCTTCTTCCATGCTCCCCCTGGCTACACGGTTGTGTTTACGCAAAACGCCACCGGCGCGCTTAAACTCGTTGGAGAGTCTTTTCCCTTCGTTGAAGGTAGCGCGTACGTTCTCAGCGCCGACTCGCATAACTCTGTTCACGGAATTCGACAATTTGCATCGGAGAAGGGTGGACATGTCGCTTACATACCGTGCCAACCACAAGGCGGAGTTGATGTCCAGATCTCAAAGGTTTGAAACGCATATATTTGCGTCTGCAGTTACTCAACTATTTACGCAGGACATTCTTAACCGCAATCGAGCACAGACTCAAGAAAACCGCAAAGCCGCGCCCTGCTTGTTTGCATTAACTGGACAATCAAATGTTACGAACTCCAAATCACCCCTTTCACTTCTCTTCTACGCGTCTTCGTTAGGTTACTACACTCTTCTGGATGCGGCAGCTTTGGCACCGACCTCGGTTGTGAATTTGACAGAGACTCCGGTAGATGCAATGGCCATATCGTTCTACAAGATGTTCGGTTTCCCGACAGGCGTCGGCGCGCTGGTGGTCAAGAAGTCCTTTCTCAAACAGCTCAAGCGGCCATGGTTCGCTGGCGGGACCGTGGACGTAGTTCAGGTTCCGGGAACAGTTGTTACAAGATCATCAGAGCTACATGAGCAGTTCGAGGTTGGTTCCTTGTCGAACTTGCCTTTTTGACGTTAACTTACTCCTTCGACAGGACGGTACCATTAACTATCTAACGCTACCTGCCGTAACGGATGGACTGCGGTTTCTATCTGCCTACCTTCCTTTTCTTCCCCTTCGACTTGCGACACTCTTAAATTATACGATATCATCTCTCTCACTCCTACGACACGATTCCACTGGCGCACCTGTTGTCAACATTCTCTCACGGATACCTCTACGTCGACTCACCCATGTGGGAGACCAATCCGACACAGGCTCCACCATATCAATGATTTTTCTTTCTGTATGTCAACCTACCTTTCTCGAGGCTCGTCTAATCGCCTCTTATAGCCTTCTGGAGAGATGATTCCTAACTCCTTTATCGAGTACTCTGCCTCTCAATGCAACGTATCCTTACGCACGGGATGCATGTGCAATCCTGGTGGCGCCGCCGCTCTTCTCGGTATCGAGGACGACATGGCGAAGCTATATCCTGGCGTCACGATGAAGGACTTCCAACGCCACGTTGGTCGAGAACTTGGTGTCGTTCGAGTCAGCTTAGGGCTGGCCAGTGACTTTCAAGACGTTTGGCGTCTGCTTCAGTTCGCTAATCGCGTCGCATGTTCTAGTACGAGACTAGAAATGTGGGCCCACTGGGTCGAGGCTGTTATTGCAGCAGGCGGCAGTCATTGATTGAGGTTAGCTTTTCGTCCTTCGTGTTAAATGGACTACTGTATCATATATATTTTCTGATTTCTCATCTACTGTATCCCTACTATTCGCACTCGGCCTCATTCAGCACCCCTTGCATAATTCATATCTTTCGGCATTTTTTACACTGTATCTTTTTAGCACGTTATGAATAGACATGACCGGAACAGCTGCACCCACAGGATTGTCGATTACCTATACACGTTACTTATCAGTACCTGCAGTTTACAAAATTCGACGCCACCGACATATAGAATGATGGACAAAGTTGGAATGCCGTTAGTGGAACGGCCGCCAGAATGACGCCTTCGGTCGTCAGTCTAGATACAGGCTTGACCTGAAGACCTAGGCTCTAATTCTTACTGAACTCGAGTTCGAAGGGGCCTTCTGGGTGTGGTCACCGCAAGGCAGGCTTATTTGATTCTAGTAGCCTGTCGAGGATATCTTTGACATCTCGGTGACAATGCGAGCATCCTATCCCTCCGAGGGGATGTTGTAACTGCCAGAGAGTGACGGGCAGTATGGCATTGGTGGCGCGAACACGTGGTTCAACTCTTTTTGGACATGAACCAATATCATCCGATCCCGAGGCAAATCTCACTAGCCTTTTCACGACGTCTACAGTGAATCTGGCATGCTAGTGAACGTCTAGGCCTTGGGCGAGCGTCAACTCGCGTCATGATTGCGTTTCGGCTGGCACTCCTCATTCCTCTTGAATGCTTGTAGGTAGATCTCAACGACAGCTCTGATATATGTCGTAGGGTATCTTGGCGCGTTAAGCTGTCGTCTCATCACTTGTATGGGATGCCCAGGTCATTTTCCTCCTTGTCATAGGACCACGTCCTCCCCTTCATACTATACATGAACATTCTCAAGGGCCAGAGATGGCGAGAGTGAGTGTTCAATTCATTCCAAGAAATGTTGGTTTGATGTTGACATCTCATAGGGCTTTTCAGACCGCTCGTCGTTGACAGCTGTCTTGAGGGCCAATCGCAATGAAAGAATGCTTCCTCTAACATGAAAGCCAGCGCGATGTGCGCGTTTGTTTGGGACCTGCATGGGCTTGGCGGGTCAGCTATAAAAAGGTCTCTCGTCCTGCACATTCTGGGTGTCGACGACATTTCTCCAATGTACAGCCGAGGTAAATTCCCCCTTCATTGTTGGATATTCGAAGCAGACCTTTCTCCCAAATAGTTCTTGTTACACTTCCGACCTCTTTTCTTGTCAGTGTGTTTCGGTAGCGTCTTGCTGGGCGCGTTCTCTGGTATGTTCATTTACTCATGACAAAAATGAAAATGAATGGGTACTACTTGCTTCAGGAAATGTAAATGATGCTCGACGTCTTCTCGGAGACTTTGTTCTTCAATTCTACTACGAATTGGATCTGGACGGGAGAGCAAAACTCGCTCGGTGTTACTCCCGTTGGATCTCGAGCCTTCCGCTACAACATTAATCAACTTAGTTCTGCATCGCCCACATGTCTTACCGTCGCCCTTGCTGCGTAAGTCTATTGCTATTAGTATGTCTATCATTATTCTGATGTCTGACGGTAGAGTCTGTACAGCGATAATGGCTATGTTTTGTATGTCAATGGTGTCCGCATCGGCGACAACCTCAATAAACTTGGCCTGACTTCGTCTTTCACCGAAGCAGAAGTGTACAGCGTTCCTCTCAATTCGGCTGGAGCTAACGTGATCGCGGTCAACGCGACGAACGTTGATGTCGGCTCGCGTGCTGCGCTAATCGCCACTGGTGTCGTCCAATATAGCGACGGGAGCCAAACGCGATTTGGTACGCGTAACACGTGAAAGACATTGAAGGCAGCGATTCCCTCGGGCTTTCAAGTGACTTCTTTCAACGATGCATCATGGACCGCAGCTGTAACCGAGGGGGGACAGGGTACTAGTCCATGGGGCTTTACGACGATTCTCCCGTTTACTGGAACGGAATGTGGCGTGGTTTCGATTTAATTATGGGCCGAATGTCATCAGTGGTTCGACTAGGATTGAATGGAATATGTTTTTGGTAATGCAGTCCGCTAAGGGCCGGTTAAAACTAGTGGCTACTGTGAAGCCCCATCTGTGCTGCAGTACGGTGTTATCTGGGCTGGCATACTTTAAGCAGTATAGCGTAGGAAGGACGATTGTCCCTAGATTTGACGCCACATAAAAAAGGCTAGGGAAATGGATCGAAAGTGACAGGAACGCCACTGTCGGAGTCGGGATCACCGATGTGTGAGCAAGTTTACGGCGCAGCGATGCGTGGGTAAGTATCATGGAAGATGTTCAGCGTTGGCTAAGGTGGCTTTAGAACTTGGAAGCCGAAGCAATATGTTGAGTTGCATTGATGTTCTTCGATTGTGCTGACGATTGTGGATCCTTGTGACCGCTGTAGGTATTGAGTGAGAGCATTGGAGGATCGATATGGTGTTGCAATATGTACCTAGATTAGAGAATCGAGATATCACTGGCGGGCAGCCAAGATCTTGGGATACGCACAAGTCGTCATACGATTCAGGGCAGAACTGAGCACGCTCAATTGCAAGGGATTTGCGTTATACGTCCGGAACACGTCTCCGACTCTGAGTTACTTATAAACGTCTCCGAGGTCAGTTCGTGCCTGCTGTCATGTCATTGACGGCGAATACTACCCTCGTGAGTCGTAAGACGGTGCGCAGTGTTCTAAATTTTCAATAGGAATCGGCGCTTCGGAAAGTCCTCAGAAGTACTAGGTTGTTTTCAGCTTTGAAACGGGGGTCAGAAGAGATACATATTATTATCACCTCGCGTTGGGCGCCGTTTTCGTCCATGGTCTAAAGCCTTATGAACTCGAATGAGCATGAAGAGATTCACGTCACCTGTACCTGACCGTCACGTTGGACAGAAGGGAGGTAAGAGCGGCTAGAGTCTTTTCCAAAAGGTCGAGAGTTCATTCATGATGAGATCCTTCCAAGGTAGCACCAGTCACCCAGTTCTATACACAGTCTTAACGAAGGCCGTGATGGAGATAACTCTCAGTCTATAACGTCCAATAGCGTTAGTATGGTCGGCTAGGATGTTCGAGAATTTGTGGTAGTTTGAAGACCGCGATCCCCGATCGGGACGAGCATGGAGGCCGTGTATTGCCTTTTTGAGCTTCGACCACGACACACTCTAGCCCTCGTCGTCGCCGTGTGCTGCGACCATGGACTTCTTATCGCAAACGTATACCGCGCTACGTGGACCGACTGGGGCGCCTCAATCGGCGACGGAAACCATATCGCGCCTCAGCGACAGGCTCTCACCCGCTACCCTCCTCTCCGATCGACGCGCGTCAGTGCTTGCGCTCAAGGGACTCACGCGGGATTGGAAAGCGGAAGTCGGCGAGCGTGCCCTCAGCGGGTTGCTAGAGGTGCTATATAATGACGCCGAGGTCGACGCAGACATTGGCAAGGCCGTCCTGGAGACACTGAATCTGCTCTGTGATGTCGAGGATAATGCTGAGATCGGGTACAAGCACAGTGATGCCGTCTTGGCTACGGAGAAGACGATACACACCCTCTTTACCCTTTTGGCCGACAATACCTTCTACGTTCGCTTCGCGACTCTTCAATTCTTGTCAACGTTGCTGCAGAACCGAAGGCAGGTAGTACAGGGCTATTTCCTGACTGCATCGAGCGGGCCAACAAGTGTCGTATCCGTACTGGAGGATCAACGAGAGATTATTCGAAATGGTGCGTGTCCGCAATATATCGTTGACCGGCTATCTAATCAGGAATACAGAGGCGATTAGCGTCGTACAGGCACTCGTGGCATCTAGTCCGGATATTCAGAAGATATTGGCATTCCAGGGCGCCTTTGAAAAACTCTTCAATACAATAAGGCAGGAAGGTGGTGTGGAAGGCGGCGCAGTCGCTCACGAAGCGCTGGCATGTGTTGACACTCTACTACGCTTCAACTCTTCCAACCAAGTAAGTCCTCACTATGACCAAGTATTCCTACTGACTTTGATCTAGAGCTACTTTCGTGAAACAGGAATTCCCCCAATGCTTTGTTCACTTCTCCAATTTCCACCCAACATCACTCCTCAACAACCTCCTCCTCAAGACTTTGCTCTACAGTTTTGGGATGATCAGAAACTCAGTAATGCATCGTATGCCGTCGCCATAATTGGTATGCTGCTCGGATCCAAAGGAGGCAGTGTATGTCTTCACCCCATATTCTTTGGCACGCATGAATCGATATAGATATAGGAACAAGAATCTGCTGCTTTTACGCGTTTCTTGCTGGAACTTGCGCTAGCCTCTAATGCCCCCACTCCCCTCAAATCACAAGCCTTACATCTCCTTCCGCCCAATATAAACTATCCGCTTTCTGAGCTGGTCGTCACACCGTACATGCCCGTTCCGGAGACAAATGGAGAGGAATGGGATCGATTGGAGCCCTCATCTGCTTTGGATGCCCTTGTCGAGCTCGCGATTCACGGGGAGTACAACGGCCTTTACGACGACAAGAAGTTGAAGGATGGTCTCGAGCTTAGAGCTGGTGCCGCTAGCGTCTTTGAGGTGAGACCACTTTGAATTCCATTCCCCAGTAGATGCTGAATTAATGGTAGAATTTTGTACGGAAAGACGAAATCAAGGAGGCCATCGTCAAGGCCATGGTTCCCGATGACGGCAGCGCACCTCCGCCAACAACATTACTACAAGCGCTCGCGTCTCCACACAATTCTCCTTCCGCCGGAATCACCAGTACACATCTAGCATCTATTCTCTTCGCCCACCTCATCCGGTTGTCACCCCAGGCCAAAGCCACCGCGCGGCTTATAATACCCCGACTAGCTCCCTTGTTGGAACAAGATGCCGGGGGCTCGTTCTTTGTACCCGCAGATGGACCGCCGCCAACTGTACAACCTGAACCACCCGCAGAGGACGACGACGACCCACAGACTCTTCTGCAAATTTTGAATGAGAATCTGAGCTTGGCATTCTTATCACGATCGCATGCGAACAACTCCGATCGGGAATCGCGGGAGTGGGAGCGCCTTATTGTAGGATATCTAACTCTGCTGTCACAATGGTTGTGGGACGACCCCGTAGCTGTGCGGGAGTTTCTTAACGCTGGAGGTCTGGGTGTGGTAAGTGATTCCTGTCTGACTGCTGCCGTTGAATATATGCTGACCGAGGCCATAGCTTGTAGAGCCCATAAATCATATTACTGATGCCGAGTCGCTGGTGCCATGTTTATGTGCATTCCTATTGGGCGTGTGTTACGAATTTAACCGGGAGCCTGGGGAAATTACGAGGTAAGTCGACGTTCTTGACCTTGTGGTATGAATTTGAATGGCTTGTTTGAAGGCACACGATACACTCAATCTTGCATCGTCTGGGAATTGACGCTCTCGTCGGATGTGTATCGCGCTTACGCGAAGACGATCGGTTCAAGGCTGTTGGCCCAGATGCGGTCGTGTATCCGTATCCGCCTACATCACATATCCAGTCCGCAGGTGCGGCGGCGACAGCTTCGAAAGAGGCGGAAGGGGAGATCTGGTTTGATTGGGCTTTTGTGGACTTTTGGAAATCGAACTATTGTGAGGACCCTAGAGTCTACCATCTGTCGAAAGGATGCTGACTTAATGCGCAGATACTGTTCAGCGGGGCTTCTCGATGGAGCCCGATCAGCTGTCTTCTTCATCAGGTCTGTCAGTTTCGGTTTCAAGCGAAGGAAGTGTGTTAACGTTTCTCTTTACAGTACAAAGTGCTGAGACAAGTATGCTCATAGCTTCATTGCGGGAAACTGTACGCAAGCAAGCGGACGAAATAACAGCCTTACAAGCGCAGCTGAAGCAAGCTTCTAGTGGTTCTGATGAGGTGCGTTCTACGTTCCTTTGCCGCTCTACCCTCATGCTCAAGCCTTATAGGTGACGGCGCTCAAGACGCAGGTAACGTCGCTGACCTCACAGTTGGAGACTGCGGAGGAGAAGCGAAAGGATGTAGAGAAGGAGCATGAGGACTTGCTTGTTCTGCTCGATGAGATTAGTAGCAAGCGTTCGCGAGACAAGGAAACTATGAAGACGGCGGGATTGGAGGTGTCTGATGATGAAGCTGACGACGACGATGATGATGATGGAGATGAGTAGTAGAAGAGCTGGGTTTAGTAACTTATAAGCTTTGAATGCGATCAGTACGTGAAAGTTCCTTTAACCAGATTGTGGGCATACAGGGAATAATCGTCTCGACCGATTGGCACTCAACATCATCGAAAAGCATGTGACGACCTTACCACCTGTCCCTTTTCGTGAATTGAACCTCCCTGGTTGTTTGAAATCTTCCGCCATCCCTCCGACCTACGTCGCAAGTTGCGACTGTCGACAAGTGACCATGGGCTCCATGTGTTTAGGACTAAGTCTGTTGAATCTAACGGCACGGTCTCCCGTGGCGTCTCTTTCAGTTTATAAGCTCGTAATAAGGGTGCCTCCTTTGACTCTTCATACTTTTTTCAGTCACTTAAGGCCTGTGCTATACTTACGCTGGTTTTCTTATGCTTTTCGGGATACTTATAGTCCCACTCAGCTTACGAGCGCCACGAAGCGTGGTTCGCTTTGCAATGCTCAAGATTTAGTGTATGCCAGATGTTTAGATTAAGAGCAAAATATGACTCAGAGATATGCCTGGACACCTCTAGATTTTGATTGGAGTGCTCAAATGTAGGAATCTGGGACATTTCTCCGGGAAAGTCTGATATGAGGTAAAATAGCAGTCTATTTACTTTTCTGTGAGGCAGTAGCTTGTGTGGCGCAGGGCAAGCAGTGCACAGCCACTTGCTGCCCGGTATGCAAATAAGGGGAATCGGGTCATCCGCATGACCATTTATGGTTCTGAATTCACTCTCACTACGCGTCTTCCACAACCAGCCTGAACTCCGGTCACTTCAAAGGCGATCGCTGGCGAAGGCGCCTCAAAACCCGGCTTTGAGCGGTTGGTCCGAGACTACATTCATTCCTCTTCACGGTCGGTATCTCGAAAGAAACAGAAAATTTCATCGGATGCGCTCAGACGCTCACGATGGATCGATGAGTCTCGGATTTGCTATGTATCCTGAAACCATTAGCAGCGCCGTAATACTGTTGTGCCAAACATTACCGGTGCCCCACTGTAAGGGCAGTGTGGAGAAAAATTGCGCCCAACCATCGCGATCATTCAGCGCCCAAATGCACCGGTTGCTGTTTCACCATGCCATAGGGTATATAAGACCAAGGGCTGATCTACGTCGCCATTCGGCGCTGAGCTATTCACCTTCGCGCTTTTTACGCGCTTTTTTGTTCCAGAGATGTTGCATTTCCTTCTTCTTCTACCTCTTTTCTTTTATTCGACGCTGGGTGATCTTGTACGTTCCGTTTCAACCTTGACTTCCATTTGACCCACCCATTCCCTACTTTTAGGTTCCCAACCCAACTGCGCCTGTTGATTGGACTACCTGCGAGGGTCAACCCGCTAACAGCTCGTTCTCTTGCGCTTATTATGATGTTCCTCTCGATTGGACCGACCCAAGCGATTCTCGGAACGCGACGCTTTATGTTGCCAAATACTCCGTACCAAAGAAGACCAAGGGAACGTTGTTTGTCAATCCTGGTGGACCGTACGTAGGTTGCCGCTCTATATTGGACTGTTCACTGAACGAATGGCCAGTGGTGGCAGTGGCGTGGACTTTCTCATGGGAGAGGGTAACGTGGACCTCCTCTTGGCACTTACTGGCAGTTTGTACGACCTTGTGAGCTGGGATCCTCGAGGAGTTGGACAGAAAACATTGTGCGTGTTGTACTCTTCGCTTACTCGTGGCGTGCTCATGTCAACGTAGCCCTGGAGCCGCCATATGCTTCGAATCGGATGAAGACGCCTCCAAGTATCTGAACAATACGGTCCTTGCTGACTTTGAAGTTCGAGGCAACTTGACGTACCAGCCGGACATTGATAACATGTACTCCCAAGTCGATATCCTGGCTGAACTTTCTGCGGGTCTCCTCGAGAAATGTACTTTCATACCCGGCGGAGGGCAATACCTTGAGTACGTTGGATCTGTGGCTACTGTTCGAGACATGGTGAGCGTCGAGTTCTCTACTCCATTTGACATTTTAATAAATTATCTTTCAGGTTGCGTTAGTGGATGTTCTGGATGGTGAGGGCGCTCCCATCCATTTCTATGGGATCAGTTAGTAAGTCGTTGTTTTGCGCCGTGAAAACTGCCTAATCGAATGTTACCAGTGGGACCGTTTGTAAGTCCTTCTCTATTCGTGTCATTCAGAGAAGCTAAACCAACTCAGTGGGCAACATCGCGGCCAACATGTTCCCCCAGGTATTTCACCTCCCATCAACGAGTGCCCATTTCTAACAAACGTCGGTTAGCGCGTAGGCAGGATCATCATTGACGGAGTCATAAGCCTGAAACATTACGCTCTCGAGCAGCCTTACCTTGTTCGTTGTCTGTGCTACACCGCCCTTCGATTACTTACAATTTGATAGCAATGGGCGCGTCATGTTGAGAGTGCTGATGAGGCGCTACAAGGTGCGTTTCAACTTGCGTCCTCGTAAAGATGCAGACCAATATCGATTGTGTACAGCATATGTTGTTGCTTGCGAGCTGGCCGGGCCCGAAGGATGCATTCTTGCTGACGATTCCCTTACCGATGGTGACATTCTGAAATGGATACAAGACCTCAGTGACGTGCGTATCCATTCGCCACTTCCTCGTATTCTAATCTTACTTCGTGGTCAGCTTGCCTACGATCTGCACGCAGAGGGACAGGTCCTACAAGGCTCGCAATCGGTTCGCTCAGTTATCTTTGACCAGCTCTATACCCCGCGCTCGTGGCCGGTTCTCACAAGCATATTGTACGACACTTGGGTCAATTACACGTCCACGCCACCTTCCTCCATCCCCATGGATCTCTCAGGACTTGCAGACTTTTCTCTGTATGCGATACAGTGTGGAGACGCCACGGATCCGGGCGATACGACGTTTAGGGACGTGTTTGACGACCTGATCGACGTCACGAGAGAAGTATCAGGTTTTTGTAAGACTTTGCTTTCGTTCGTGGTGCAGGTCAAGCTGATGACTATGCCCTCTAGTCGGGCCGAGATCTAGTCAGTACATGAACTGCCATGCCTGGCCTGCGCGATCCAAGGAGCGCTTCCAAGGTCCTTTCAATAGCACACTGGCGTATCCCATTCTAGTCATTGGGAATACCGCTGATGTATGTCTACTCCCTCGATGTCTTGTGTTCTGCTGACTAGAATGAAATAGCCTATCACGCCGCTCAAGGAGGCCGAAGCGGTGAATGACGAATTCGGAGACTCTTCGTATCTCATCACGCAGCACGGAGCTGGGGTAAGTCAATCCTTTATCTAGAGCATAAACTTTACTGATGTGCATAATAGCATGGTTCCTTCGCCGAGCTCTCGTCTTGTACTCTAAAGATGACAGCCGCCTACCTTATCAATGGAACTGTAAGTTAGCTCTCTGATATTCAGTGGCTACAGATGCTCATTTGGACACTACTATAGACACCTCACAACGATGCCACGGTCTGCGAAATTCTCGACTTTCCGATCTTCCCCAACGACACAGGCAATGGTGTCACATCCGGAGATGTCTCGTCAAAGATCAAAGAACTCAATTCGGCTGCTGCAAGCGTGGCCGACAACGACGATGACGATGACGAACTCAGCAAGGTGAAGGACGAACGACGGACATTCATGATCGCCACGATTGCTTTGGGCGCGGCGACTGTCGTTCTAGTGTTGATGGTGATTGGGTTGATCTGCTTCCGACGACACAAGAAGAGCTATGTGAAGATCCAAGGGCATGACCAGGATCAACCTCGTTGGGCAGACCAGTAGCAGCCATATTGTATTTGATCATTTTTTTATTTGTTGGTTCAGCTGTGAGTTTGTCATCCCTTTCGGAGATTGATCAAGCCAAGTTGCATAGCAAACCAAAGCTGATATCGGACCAGAGGTTTCGTGTTACTTATTCTACAATTACATGTGTGGCTGATTAATGAATATTTGTATATCTGGTATTGTTCATAAATTCCTTTCGTCACGGCATCTCCGCCTTTGCATGAGTATCATCTTCGCGAATCTTGACATTGTGTGCATCGAGGACTTGGCGATTATCGACTTCATCTCCGAATACAGCGGCCATGTCTTCTAGCGTTTTCCCTGGTAAAGTGTAAGTATGCGTGAATACCGGCCGGAGGAGGAGTATTACCTTTGGTTTCGGGGAAGAAGAAGAGGATTACGACAAAGTCGCACAAGTTTAGTAGGATAAAGAGTAAGTAGAACTTCCACCCGACGTTGTCCATCGCCAACGGAGAGACCTGTGGATGTGTTAGTCTGTTACCATGAATTGACCATAGCACGCACCTGACTCAAAAGTACGTTGAACGCCCAATTGCAACAAGTCGCCACAGCCGTGCCCATAGACCGCACCGACATTGGGAAAACCTCCGCTGCCAGCACCCAACTTACGGGACCGAAACTCAGCGAGAAATTGACGCTCGTCAAGAAAATCATGGCGATACCGGCCCTACAAATAGTGATAAGGAAGAGTACACGATTGATCAGCACTGAGAACTAACCTTTGTGCTGTCGCATTGACTTGATCGGCAGGAGCACCAGGAGGGTTCGTGGCTACTATGGCAGCGAGAATTGAGAATGTGACGACGAAACTTCCGGCGCCGTATAGAAGGGGCTTTTTTCGTCCGACACGATCCAGGATGAAAATGATGAAGCTGTGGAGAGCTAGTCAGCTTACGTCACGCCGATAGCAAGAAAGCTCACAAGAGATTCGCAATCGGGCCAACAGCGCCGTATATACCCTGTACGAGAAGTCCCTTGCTACCGGTGACGCCCAAGCTCTCGTACATCTGCGGTCCGAAATAGTTGATGACTGTAGAGGGAGAATAGGTTATTTGGAATATCAGGGAAAACGTGAAAAGGAGGATACCATTTATACCCGTGAATTGACTGAAAATCTGCACGCCACAGGCAACCAACGTCCGTCTCAAAATGGCAGGAGTGGACCATAGATCGCTCAGCCTCTTGCTCTTCATCAGCTGTTCTGCCTTGATGGTCTCATACATCTCAGTGAACTCCGCATCCGCCACTGCCAGCTGCTCCGGTGTCTTCGCGCCATGTAATTGCTGGACGACCTTGTGCGCTTCTTCGTCACGGCCGACTTCGAGCAGCCAACGCTATTGGCATTTGAGAGGAAGTTAAGATATATAATGTGGAAGGGACGTACAGGACTGAACGGCAAGAACTGTATGCCGACCAAGAGGCATCCGGCGGGCACAAGCTGCATGGCCAAGGCCAGACGCCACGACGCGTCGCTGTCGATGTATTGACATCCATAGCCGACCCAGTTGGCGACGATGAATCCGATGCCCAGTAGTTGCTGGAAAAGGCCCACTAAAAATCCTCGAATTCTCGGTGGCGCAATTTCGGTGTTGTAGAGTGGGACAGTCATGGAGAGTATTCTGGTATGGTATGAGAACACAGAAGACAAGAATTAACAGAATGCTCACCCGATGGCCAAGCCACCGATGATACGTCCGACGAGTAGGGTGGCGACATTGTTAGCGCCACATTGCATCGCACAGCCCCAGAGTGCGAAGAGGGCTCCTAGCTGTGAGAACGTTTAAATAAAATTACTGGAAAGCGTTGAAGTTACGTACTTGTATGCTTCGTTTGCGACCATACTTGTCGCATGCCCTGACACAATGATTTAGACCTTGGAACTTGTGAAGAATTGTAGGCTCACCACCCAGCTAGCATTGCTCCAAAGAAGCAACCACCTATAATACGGAATTTAGAGAATGAGCTCATGCCGCGATCTAAGATACGCACCGTTGAACGTAGAAACCACCGCGCCTTTGATGTCTGGATCGTCTCCGAACTTGGCCAAGTAATATTTCATGGTAATGACAGATGCAATAATTCCGCTGAGAAGGCACTGTCAGTTTTCCGGAGACTGTTAGAAAGATGAGCGTACCTGTCATAGCTGTGGAAGAGGATGAAACGTTAGAGGGTGGGATGCTACGAGTTGATCACCGAAGACGCGTACCCAAAGAGAAAAGCACCTGTTCAAGTCATCAGCTCTCGTCTCATGCCCAGTCGACGATACAACAGCATTTACCTATAGAGGAGAAAAAGGCCAGAAAAATGTTGTAGAAGAGGCCCATTGCGTGTTATTATTGGGTGGTGTGTGTGTAGGATGATTGTACATGTACTTTGTCCATCGCGCTTTTTATACCGAGCCCACAAGGGTCAAGTTTCAATGCCACTCCGGAGAATCCCCGGGGCACGTCGTCATGCCCGAGAACAAATCCGGAGCATTGTATACAGCGCAGAAGCAGACCATGAGAAGAGAAGGTCTCTCCGGCCTCCTTGTGAACATTCAGCACGTAGTTCGCGCCCGAAGAAAGGCTTCCTGCGCCTCTATGCGCCCAGTCAGAGAGGTTGCTCTATCTGAAAGGTACGCGTATGGATCATAGATTAACGCTGGCCGTAGCCAGACTCGGCGTCCAGATGAAGATATGTACCGAGCGGTAGAGCGGTCCGCTCAAAGACGTGCCACGTTCAGAGTCTGGGGTCAGGCACATAGAGTGTGTTCCGTGTGAGCGAAACTATCGATGAGTCCATAGGGATACAAGACCCGTATTCTTTGCAATACGGGTAAATATTAGCATAATGGTCTATGTGAGGAGCGATCTGGGGCCGCGACCAATCACCTCTTTGAACGAGACGCAAATGACAGTAAAGCGAGGCGCGAGGTGGTAATTTTGCGTTCTAGGCCCCTGGTATTCCTACCTTGTCGAACGCGGCTCAACGACTCTGAAAGAATCCAGTAGATTGGTTACTCTCAGAGCCGAGTGATCGCAAAGCGGTTAGTGCTCTCGTCACCATTTCCTGTAGTCCGAAAAAGTTTTTGCCGACGAGGAGAGGTAAGGAGGTCACATCACGTGACCGGTCTGGCTGTTACTGCGATGATGTCGGCCGACACAGTCAGCTTCGCAACAACATGTTTCAATCTTTGCGAGAGGAGACAGAATATATGCAGTACAGTGAGTCCTATCGTTCTTCTTTCCCACACTCACTCTGAGTCACCTCCTACTAGATCGCGAAAGGAAGGAGCCCTGTGCTCCACAGCTAGTTCAGTCTCACCACGGTCTCAGCCACTAGAACTATCCTTGTTTGAGCGTTTCAACAATCGAAAGATCGACGAGCTCGCATTGTATTTGCGAATAATCAAGTACCCTGTACCAGGAAGGCGTATCGTGACCACGGCTTGCAAGTACTCATTGACTCGTCGCGCATTTACTTCTTCGTTATTCTGTACGTGTTGCCTCTATCCCTCCAGGCTCTTTTACCTCCTTAACCGGTCTTGTTCAGATCAGCAAGGGGTACATGGAGAGTCTAAGATATCGACGGAGCGATGCTGAGACGGAAGCCGGTAGCTGCCATATATATCACTCCCAGCTGCTCGTCACTCTTTTCAGCGCATTGCGATGGCCCTTCACCTCCTGCTCGTTGCCTGTGTTTCCTTTCTCACAGTGCAAGCGCACCAATCCTCGGCGTACCTGGAGGCGTTTGAAGAGTTTCTCCACGGGTCAGTTTTATCTGACTTGGTTCTATCTTTTCCCTTAAGTTCTCGTAGCTTCATCGATTCCGACATCGTTGCAGCAGGCGAGAGTCCATCATTGGCCAGTGATTGTGTTGGTAGAGTTGATCTGACAACTAGTGAGTGTTCTTCGCTTTAGTGTTGTCAATCTCTAACGATTCCTTCTCAGCGTTTGTGGGCTCACAACTCAACACTGGTTCGTATTTCTCTCGACTTTACTTACAATAATCTGATTTTGTGCAGAATATCTCTACGGATTATTCAGTGACGTGGCTTCCCTTGACACGACGCAACTTCTTGGCGTGCCTATCGACGCTTCTGCTCAGTCTATCGCTATTGAAGGCTCGCTTGTATCGGCTAGCGTCATCCTGAGCATGCTCTACAAGACGATATCGTACACACTTCCCGTGCAGGCTGACATGTGGCTTGACTTCAACGACGACTTGAAGATTCGATCGTACGATGTCTCCTTCCGCAAGTTCCCCGAGGCTTTCCCATACCTGCTCCCGAAGCTGGGCCCTCAGATAGCCACTGAGTTGGAGACAGAGTACAGCGCCGCAAATCTTTCGACCTTGGTAGCCCACAGAGCAGCTATCGATATTTGTACTGTCTCCACGGAGTTCTGCACCGGTGACAATCAGCAATACTCATCGTAAATCTCATTTTCGGTTCGTTGGTTATGCGGCTGATTTATTTTCGTGTGTAGGCATGACGCGTGCATGCAGTTCATGCTTAAGGATGTTCCATTTGGGGAAATTTGGCAGGCTGGTCGAAACACGACTGTATGCAGGTTCGTTGTACACATCTAGTCATACTCCACTAGCCTAACATACTCTCAGATACATTCACAAGAATATGGTCAAATTTCGCCCCGAAGTTCATTGCGCTCATATCGGTCCGTCAGGCGGGGACATGTGCAGTAAGTTCGGCACAGAACACATGAGATATGGTCTGACGCGTATGTTGAAGTCCCCAGAGATTACGAGCAAGTTGCAACTGCGTTCCCCTTCTCCCACGCGCTTGTTGCTCCGAGCGGAACGTTTTCGTCAGAAGATGTTAAAGGGTTCTCAAACCAGACGCTTCAAGAACTTGCCAAGATCGTCATGCAGCAAGTATACCCTACGACTGTAGCCTTCGTAAGTCGCGTCAGACATTTGACGTTGGATGCACTGATGCTCAGTGTAGTACCCGATACCGACTTTGATCTATGCTGTCATCTTGTACATCATGGCGAAGGGCGTTCAGCTTGGTCTTGTTCGCTGGTCGCCGAACTTTCGAGCTCTCTCGTTCGAGAACCAGAGGAACACTGTCACTTGCAAGTTCCTTTTGTTGTTACGTACAGGACAACATTATTGACTATATTCCTAGACGTTCTTAACACGATATGGACTACTGTCGCATTAGTGTTCCAAGGCCTATCCTCTCCCATGCTCCGCCAGGAATACTCTCTGGAAAGTTTATCACAACTTCGTATTGCAGCTGTCATCGTCTCCGTTCTCTGTGCGTTTCGTTTCCCATACATGCAGATTTGATGATTAACCTCTTTTCTCAGATATTTTCGAACTTACTTACCGCCCGAGCATGCGCTGGCCCCTGATGATACATCATTCCTGCGTGAGTTTTAGCTACATACGAAGCTTGGGATTGGTAACTGATATCTTCTCAGACTTTGTTCGCTATCATTTTCGTGCAAATCATTCTACAAATCACGATGCATCCTGCTCTTGCAGTCGTTGGTGTTATCTGGTTGTTCCAAGCTACGACGGAACAGACAGTCTTCATTGGTCTGTTCATGTACCGACTTCGCTACCCCAAGCGCATGGTGCAAAACCTGCTAAAATTCGCCGCGGTGCAGTCATTGTAAGCGCATATAAACCAGCTTCGGGGCTCAGTGACTAACCCGTCTATAGCCTCTGTAAATTCGGATTCGCTGTTTACCTCTTGGTGTGGTGGGCAATGAAGCTCGCGAGATTTACGACCTCTGCCGATATTGCTCTCAGCGTAATGCTTGTGACAATTTGTACTCTTCTTATGGCAACTCAAGTGTACTTTCATTTCATCTCAGGCTCCTCGCAGTCACTGACTCTTTCTCTATAGTTATGGATCTTGGGCCGTTTGGTGTGTGGCGACCAACATGGACCGATCGCGGAGAACAACAAATGACCTCGAAAAGTGCGCAACTTCGACAACGACCTTCACGGCTTCATCTATGGAAGACAAGCTTGCCGAGTCGTCCGTGGTGTCTTCCACAGCGTCGTTGGCTTGATTTGACTTCGCTTATGCTTTACACACATTTCTTTCTGGGTTCATGAGGGGTTTTATGTCTTTATTTAACTATTTCTATCAGGTTACAGGGTGCCGGAATAGTTATTGCCAGGTCCTGACTACATACTGTATTGTTATTCATTCGTTGTATCGCTTCAATCATCATACGTTCATTACATCTACATCAGCTTGAGTTCAATTCGTTGAATGAAAATTTCTCCCTGTGTTGGGACGATTATTCGATGTCGCATATTCAGATTTGCTTTACAAAGATCGCTTCAATCAGACCATGCGAGAAAATACTTCGTGCACTGATTGCCAAGGTAGTTTTGTGTGGGACTCAACTGTAGCTGGGCCCACCAAAACTCTGCATCCTTCATCCCCCTGAGCTGCCCTCACATTCGGAATTGATATTGTCTTCTCTCTAGCAGGCAGTCAAATTTTTGAGCGCTTGAGCACCGGTTGATCGCGTTCTTCCATCGAATCTCGCTTTGGCGACGCGTAAGCGTACTCAGCGGTTTTGAAATTCTTGGTCTCGCCTTACTTCCGCCATCGCTGCACGCAAAACTAACGACAATCAGCATGATCAGAGGTTATACACGATAGTAGTACACAAAGGAAAGGAAACTACAACGTCCAAACAACTCAATCCAATAGACCCATTTCACCTAGTTTCTTATCAACCACCTCCGTCACCTTTTCGTGATCCAAGAAGGCCTTCACGTTACTCTCCACCTCCCTTTTAACCTCCGCCAACACTAAAAGCCCTTCCCAGCCAATTTTCTTCCCATCCTCTTTCGACAACTCCACATCCTCCAGATACAAATCCACGAAGCTGGGCACCATGATCTCCTTGAGCTTATACTGCTTCGCCAAATCGACCCTCTCGAGGGGGGTTAACGCAGCCACTTTCGTGAGAGCCATCTCCCGGATGCTCTGCATGTCGTATTCACAGGCAAAGCGCAGGACTTGGCCCCACTGGGCGGGAGTCTGGATGTCGTGCCCACTGAAGGGGTCCTTGGGGTAGAAGATGGACAGAACGAGATCAAACGCCGCAGTGTCGATGTCGGGAAGCGAGAGAGGGTTCAAGGGGTTGCTATTGGTGTGATTGCTGTGATTGCTGTACAACCCAACCCCAGAATATTGGGTCCTGAAGAACGACGAGTGCTGCGTTAGAAAGTGGCGGTGGACTTTGTAGTCGATGTTCTTGACCTGCCGTCAATGAATCGATGAGAGGGGATTGACGGTGGAAGTCTGGAGATGCTCACTCGTATCCATGCCGTCCCGTCGTTGAAATAGAAGCGTTCGTGAGGTCTGACCGCTTGATAGCCTAGCGCAGCGCTCATGTTGGCCGTCATCTCGTTGATTGAATTCATCGCGCTGCAAAGCGTTCGTTTGAGCCCGGCCATTGCGAACCGTCAAAGATGTACGTACTTGGCTGCAGCAGCGTAGCTTGCATTAGGCACGGGGTAGCTTGAGGGTGGAACACAAGTCCGTGGTGGCTGCGTCTGCGCGAAAGGAGCCAGCCAGATCAGCATGAGGAAAATCCGCGAAGAAGAAATTACAGACTTTGAAATTGCAGGTCGTATCAAATATAGACCGAGGAGCATACGAGGAATGGTTTGCTGGGGGCGGAGTGGGTAAAGTCATTTTCCACTGCACTGGCACGGGAGGTGGAGGCAATGGGCTACGCGGACCGAACAAGCCCTGTGTCGAGAAGGTTTGATCTTGAGCAGCCAGTCAATGAAGGAGAGCTTACAGCAGAGACTGGTACGGGTGGTGGACTACGGGCACCGAATAAACCCTGGGTCATAAATTGAACAAGGTTGAACGTTAAATAGCAAGTGATATCTCACAGGAGAGCATGGGAAATAAGAATCCGCTCCCGAGCTCGTCGAAGGTGAGACAGTTTGACTCAGAGGCGAAGATGGCTCGAAGTGATTGGCGGTCTGCTACGAAAAATCAGTCGCCCGTAAAGGACTACATGGGAAGAAAAGCTCACGGGCGGCGGACCCCAAGGGTTTCGGACTGGTTTTGTGGGATTGTTTGATCCTGACGACCCCACGAATGCATGTCGCGACATATCTTCCTGTCTAGTTGCCTATAGACGACGGCTTGAGTATAAGTAACCTCGCTGTACTCAGTAAAAGGACGTACGGGTCTACACACCCATGTTTTGTACGGTATGGGCTGGATACTAGACCTCAGTGTCCTGTACGGTATGGGCTCGGGAGGGGGGTGAGGGAACGCTCCGAAACCGCTGCAAAAGAAGGCTGATGTCGCTGATAAAAAGCATCAATAGGTATTTATATCTGAAAGATGTGGCGCTTACGGATCCTTGTGGCAGAGCTCTGTGTGATATTGGCTCGAAGGGGGCGTGAGAGGACTTCCTGAATTCATGTCAAAACGGGGCTGTTAGATGATTATCAGTGGATGCTCCCTTTGTAATTCGACACGCACAGATTCCAGCACTAAGGTTCTCTTGGGGAATATAGGGCGATGCTGTACTTGGACAGGCAAGACCATGTTTTTTGAACCGAGTAGGGGATACTGCGAGCTGCGTTGCTTGCAGGACTCTGAGGTGCGCTCCCGACAGGCTGAATAGGAATTGTCAGATAACCTTCACAGCCAGATCAAAACCTTACTGTGATTGGTGGGAGACAAGGTGGAGAGGTCAAAGAACGCACGCTGGGTGCGATGGACCGAATGACAGGACTGCTTGGGCCGACATAAGGCTGTTGAATGTGAGAATGAGCTGAAGGAATCGCGTAGTGTCTATATACTCGCCGAAAGCGATCGAAGGCTGTTGGCAAAGGAAGGGGCAGGAGAACATAGAACCGACGCAGGCCCGACAGAGGGAGAGAAGACTCTTGATTGTGGAAGAGCGGGAGATGGCGCCTTCGTAGAGTTGGCACTGGAAGGGGGACTGATGTTGATTATTTCCGGAGGTGACAAAGAACGTTCAGAGTTGGATCTCTCCGTACTTGGCGACCGGGCACGATGCCTAATGAGAGATACAATCAGTGGCGCTCCACTTCACAGCGTCGACAGCCAAACCGACCTATCCCAGATGGGCGAAACTTCCGTGAGGCTGGGTGCAGTTGCAACGGGGATGGAAAGGTAGTTGAATGAACCAGGATCCGTATCTGGGTCGCTGATAGGGCTAGGAGAGCGAGAGGACACTGGGGAAAGGACTTGCATCACTGCTGTGGTGGTGCTGGGGAAGCTGTATACACTGTACGTCAGACGGGCAGCCCTTTTACATGCCTCGGCTCGGCGCCATCACGCCTGATGCACAACACCCCAATACACGCGTCTATGCCGGTTAGACGCCCGCTATAGAAAAGGACAACATAGTTGGTATGAGAAGAGGAGAGCGACAGCTGTTATACAGTAAGTACAAAGACCTGTATGATTTGTGGTTATGAGTTGCCGGTTGGCTCCGAGAACACTCGACTGGTCAGGGTCATGATCACGTTCATGGTTCGCGACACAGGTTAAGTCAATCATTCAATATTCAGTACTTACTTACTTTCACAAACATTATGAGCATGAACTTATCCAGTAGTCCGCTTATCATCGGCTCCGAAAAACAAGAACACACCCAAAATAACATAAACAGACGCTAGCCAATGTGCGGCACTATCTCTATCTCGACGTTGACAAGCGCGCTGTGGAGGATTCTTGGGCAAAGTTGAGGAATACTGAACGGAAGCGCACCCTCATGGGTAAAGTAGGAATGAGTACGCGATCTCCCGCGCGTCGTGTGAACTCCATAGTGCCATCTTTCGGACTACGCGACCCTGTGGATGCCCTAGCGTTTTATTTGACTGTTCGCACTTTGGAGGATTGGAAGCTTGTAAGTATTATAAAACGCGGTAAATGGATCAGTCCGCCACGCTAAGGATTGACGCAGTGATCGTCTTCTTTGCATATGCTGAGAAATGATCCGAGGCTGTAACAATGCTGTACTGAGGAGATGCTAGTGGCCGCGAAAATATGTAGTGCGCGACCACGTGACGAGGTCATCCTCGTTCCGAGCTGGGTTCTTTTTGTCAGGCGTTTTCCGAAACGACTGAGATACTTAGCAAGGACACGTTCTCATCCCAAGCACAGGATGATGGCCTTTTCGGTAACTATTGAGGGACGACAGCGGAAGCAAACGTTGGAACGCATTGGTGATACATGAACGAGTCTATGGAACAGGATATCGATACAGATGGATTACCAAACAATTATGCAAGGGTCCTACTGGAGTCAGTTTTCGACGTAGATGGCATCCCTCTTGCTGCGGCGCTGGGCCTGGTGTAGAGCGCGTTTGACAGCTTCATCCCACTCCGCTTCACGTTGCACGAGCACCTCTACCTCCACCATCACCTGGATGGGCTCTTTCGGCGCTAACAGAGCATCGACTTGCTCTTCAAAGGCCTTGGAGGAGCACCCGCCAAATACAATGAATGCGGGGCCACTTTTTTGTATGGTGCGTGTCATGGGAAATTCCGATCCAACATAGTTGTAGGTCTGAGAGTGTTGCAACGACCCGTCTTTGAAATCGATGATGGTCGGAGTGCAGTTAAAGTCTTTGAGAGGCTGTGAGCGTGACGTATCAGCATTTGTCCATTGGGGAAAGGCAACGAACACACCTTCATTACATTGTGTTCGAACCGTTGGGACTCTAACAGAGAGGTCTTTTTATTGAAGCGTTCGATAACGTCCTCGTCATCGCTTCTGTCAGCCGAAAATAAGATTGAAGACCGCGCGGAAGCGATTGGACTGTCGTTGTCCGACGACGAGGATGTTATGGAAATGTCATCCGACGGAATACAATCATCCTGCATCGTCTCGTTGAGATCAGAAATTTTGGTGTAGAACGGAGACACAGGTGCCTAATGGAATATCAGCGACGAACACTCTGCAGGGTATGCAGTGACTGACCTTCTTCAGGTCGATGTCGAAACATTGGGATCCGGTTATATCAACGTGGGGGTATGGCATTGTGGTGGGATTTGGTCGGGGGATGAATGAGTCTCTTGTCAAGTGAGTGTAGCCTTATATGCACGGCGCGGCCTGGTCCACACGGGTGGTCGACGGTGCATTGTTCGTCAAAGTGGACGCATTAATGAGAGCCACTGGTCGGAGCCCTGCCATTCTTCGCGGATTACCACATTAAGACAACAATAGTGTGTCTATGACCGCCGAACAAAGACCCCAAGACGGCCATCACGCCAGCACAGAGATACTAGACAGTAGCCACGCAAATACGGTTGTGCACAGTGTATAGTGTATCATTACCAGTAGCAGTTTTGATTTCGTCGGTTGAGCACAAGATCGGACCCCATCCATTCAGGTCGCGCCTTCAGTTGGTCAGGAACGCAAAGAAGAGGAGGTTTCCAGGATTTCCGACAAAAAGACGAAATGTCTCTTTGACCAATACCTTGCTATCCGCATCGCTACCGGTGTTCTACTACTGCTAGTTCAGAAGAGAGGTATGTATCCGGGATTCGAACTGGATGGTAGAAGAAAAGGGGCCTCCTGAAAGACAAGTAGCTCGGGATCGGTCGGTGCTAATGAACTCACCAGTAATCTGGTTGTCCAAATTCCATTCCGTGGGTACAATCAATTTGGTGACTCGACAACGTGGCGACGCGAGGGTCGTCCAAATATATCACACTGATCGTAGAATTCCCACGGTCCTTCTTAAACCGATTCTTTCACGGCTTTGAACAAAACGCGTTCCTCACACATCGATTCGGAACCTATGACTTCCTTGGCGGCCGTGCGTTGGTTTTACTGCACATTTCGGCGTAACCTCATCTCGTGCGCGTAGTTCGATGGAAACGCCGGACAAATGATGGAAAAAAACACGCCATCTTGCGCGTGCAGATGGTTCACGAGTCTGCGTAAGGTCGCTGTAAGCTTCTTACATCTGTGGAGCTGTGTTTCTACGCACCGTCCAGATGACTCCTGACAGCCCAGTGGACTGAGTAGATATCGCGACTCTCGCGCGCCGCCTCGGAAACGCAGTTTCCGCAGACCGGATAGCTCATTTTGAGGTCTATACTCACGGCGCTTCGTGTTATTCTCAATCAATAGCCTGGCGAAATTTATCGTCATGACATCCTGTGCAAGTGGCTCGTGGCTGGCGAACATCGGTTCCCTTACGCTTTTCTCATCATACTGTCTAATTGGCTTGTGAACGGACCCCGAGGGTGTCTAACGTGCATGTCGTGAGTTCTCCCATGGCTTGTTACTGTATCCTCATGCACTGCTGATGTGCAGGAGCGCACTCAACTGAAGTGATTGATGGCCTCTCCGAGATCAAGCTGAGCTAGCAACAGCAGGGTCCGACTGTCATTTATCACGGACGGGGGTTCTAGATTCCTACGAGCAAGCTCTGACTTACAGCAACACAGTCGAGCAGTGGTCGAGGCAATCGCAGCTTCAAATACATTAATCTGTTGTGGTCCCCAGACTGCGGTATCCTGCTTAGAGCAACCCATTACTTCAGCTTTTGAACCCACTCCAAAGCATCATGGAAAGTGTTCTGTGTGCACAGTTTCAACGGACCGGCCCCCGACTGCGATCTGTTTTTTTTTTGCGATCTAACGGTTTCGCAGTTTCACGGTGCACTGCGGAAAAACGCCAAGGACTTATTCCGGGCCCCGATTTGAAGGTCTTCGAGGTTGCATATATTCCTAACTGACAGACTACAAGTCGCAGAAATACTTGGAAGCATAGGAAAATTCATGAAACAACGCCGCTGGGTGTTTGTCGAATAAGCTGTCAACCCGTTCAATTATAGTCAATCGTGGCGGATCGAAAGTTCGATTGCATTACGACACGTGGATATGCCTCAGCCTGGATGCATTTGCAAAAGAACCGAGATCGCACCCAGATTGGCCGAGTTTTCATCTATAAAACAGGATGCATTGCATTGAACCCCTAGTCTAATCCCAACCTTCCCTCGAATTCGCATTCTCTGCTAGGCTTAGCTGTGCTTTGCTCTTTTCGGCACTTTCACTTTCAGGACCCTCATTTCGTTCAACATGGTTGCGCCCACAACATTCCCTATGTCCGTTACGGGCCCAAATATCGATAACAGCAGCAGACAATCCAAACGGGCGGGCTTATGCTTAAATTTGTCTCAAAGCGAGGTTAGCAAGGTTAGTGATTCTAAGCGACGCGTCGTTGAATGTTAGCTGATATTCTGGCAGCTCAAGAACGTTTTGGAAGTCAACCTCGGCTCGCCATTTGGCCTGGACGATCCTTTCGCTCCAACCCCTTCTCCATTGTCTCTAAACTTCACGGTCCCTGCATACGAGGTCTCGACACCACTTCCCATCTTCACATCGTCGTTTTACGACAACGTCTACGACGCCTACATGGATGCCGACTCAGAGGACGAGGAGGAAGAAGAGGAAGACGCTGAAGCTCAATATATCACCATCCCCATCACGAGCGCGTTCTATAACCCTCCTCCACCTGCTCGTTCGTCGTTCTCACCTTGGGTTCAAGGATTTGAGGATGAAGAGCCGATCCCCTCCATGTCCTTCTCCTGCGACGCCCTCGTTCCTGAGGCGCGGGTCGAAACCAAGTCGCCCGCGGAGCTCTTCCACCAAGAGCTCGAGCAAGTGCTCCCTCAGTTGAGCGCCGGCGTCGTTCTTGACGAGTTTCTGCACGGGGTTGACATGGAATTATACGAGTCCCCTGTCCAGGCTTTTCAGGATGTCTGCCTGGATTCTTTAAATCCCGCGGATAGGGCCTTCACTCTGCACCCACTGCAGAGATTATGCTTACCTGACGTTCCTGTCGGCTTCGACGATGACGGAGAAGAAAGTGTGACGGAGGTTAAAGTCGAATCGGTTGTTCCCGTAAGTTCGCTTTACTTGACTGACGAGCAACACTGACACTTGCTTCAGGTTACGGTGACACCACCTACACCACAGAAGCGACCTACCGGCCTAGCGCCGTTGTTGGACAGGCGACTGGTTGCGCCTTTCGAAATTGAAGAGTCTCGCGTTATTACTACGAGCGCTGCGCTACGCATTCGAGCAAGCTTCGTCCCTTCACATCCACTGTGCGGTCTTCGTATTTTCAACGTCGGTCATTAACTATACTCATACCTTAATATTTCGTTTTATTGGATCTCAATTGGGTATACCCAGAGTTTCTAGTTTGATACCGCTGTCGAGGGACAGTGTTCAAGGGTACATCTCCCAAAGTACATACATAATATCTATTCATCAAGTAGACTTTCATTTCCATCTCCTGTGTTGTAATTATTAATAGGCCCTTGTAATACACATTTCGCGAACCAAATTCTGGACGCCGTCGAAAGAACGGTTAAGATTAGACGGGTATCTGATCGCCTGTCGCGCTTGGGCGATGTTGATTACATTCTGCATGCCCAGTATTTCACCTTCTTCCAACGTTAATGCCTCTGTTCGCATACACAATTCGCTGTAGGCAGGTAGGAGCCATTCGCTGACGTCAAACCTTAGGCCGAGGACGATTCTATCCGCGGGAGAAAGATTTAATTGTGCTGAAGCAGTAAAGGAATTAGGGTGCAAGCGTGAAAGAGCTAGCTCTCGAATAGACGTAAAATCCCAACGCGTCGCGAGGCTGAGAACAGAGATCCACTCTTCCTTGGTCTCGATCTCGCACGTTCTGAA
Organism: Mucidula mucida; assembly: GCA_015501055.1. Classification (NCBI taxonomy): domain Eukaryota; kingdom Fungi; phylum Basidiomycota; class Agaricomycetes; order Agaricales; family Physalacriaceae; genus Mucidula; species Mucidula mucida. Next base: position 190,705 of record JADNYV010000044.1, read on the forward strand.
GTTCCTGCGCGGAATTAGAGATGGACAAACTATTTTGAATGAAACGTTAACGCACTTCGGGTACAGTATTGACAGTAGCCGGTCGAAGTCTTTTGCTTCGATGCCCTCCAAGATGATAGGGTCCTCGTCAGTTTGTCCTTCCGGGGTGTGGCCGTCCGGACAAGGAAGCGAGAACATGGCCTCGAAAATGGTGGAGTCGCGTTGGAAGTAATAACGGTGAACGTTATAAAGCCATCCTTCGACCTAGGAGGGGGTAATCCTTGTCAAGACGTTGCCTACTCTCAAATGGATTCGAATTCTGCGCACAAAGAAGATCACATTGCCGTCAGGAAAATAGAATCGCGGGTGTCGATGGGAAGGATCAATTTCGTTCGCAGGAACTACCAGCTCTATGGTGCTTCCGGAAGCGGTCTTGACATAGATTATCATGGTTGAAAGGAGGAGTGCGCCCGGCCCCTGTTTGGAGTTGAAGAACTCCTCTTCGAAAATAAATCACACTCGAACTTGTCAGGAGTATTTGGATCAGTCACCCACTGAGGTCGCGGAGCGGGCGAGCACTTCTTTCAGGCATGTAGTAGTGTTTTGAAATCTCGCCGGTGCGTATCATGATTCTCGACGAGAGTAAAGACTTGAAGTCGGATTCCCTCTCCGACTCCACAGTTCTGAGTTCAGTACCAACGATAGCTTCGGAAACAGGACGTAGGGTAAGCGAGTGCACGTGTCCGTGTGTGCGGGAGACCTTGAATGCCGAGCCCCTGTCTTGTCTTCGCTTGCGCTACCACCTCTACGCGCATAAACGTTCGCTTAATATTCGGTCTCCACACGATGGGGTACGTCCTTGCTCGGGAATGGTCTTGTGGTACACTCAACATAATCTAGCTGTGTATTTTCCTGCATTGGCCGTGAGTCGGATCGACATGAAGGCGCGCGGCTTCCCTAAGTTTACTCCTTCACAGAAACCTGGCTAGCTATCATTGGTGCCGTCAAGTGGATTGTCCTGACTATTGCAGAGATTACCATCTGGTTGTTCACAGGTTCGCAAATACATTCCCAGCCCAAATTGTCCCGCTCATATCACGGCCATAGTCATAATCGATATCTTGGTCGGCATACTCGACATATTGACCTGCAGATGTTGTCGTCATAGCAAGCACCACCACGAAGGGGAAAGGTAGGACTTCGTCACTGTTTTAACTCAATCTGCACTAACCGCATTACTTACCAGCGGTCTGTACAACGAGAAGACAACGACCACATGAACCGACAAGAGTTTCACGCGATGACTTATGACCTTTCATGTCTTTATTTACGATATTTTTTCAACGCTTAATTCCGCCACGAATCATGACCTGCAGAAAGACCAATGAGCACAACGTCTATGCAGGCTGTCTACGTGCGTTACCAATTTTCTCATCCTCCTCGCTAAAGGCTAAGCGAACACGACCATCTCGATCCATCAACCGCCCATACTTGAATCTCGGCTCCTCCGTGTACCGTCCTGATACATCTTGAGCTTCCATCGCGACATCGTCTAGCGCAGGGTTACGCGTCGTAGACATGATGAGCGAGAAAACTCTTGTACCGCCGCCTCCATTGCACCAGAGGGCGTACATTCCAATAACAATCGCCGGTAGCGCTACCCCAATGCACGATCCATAACCAGCCCATAACACACGGGGGCTGTATACGAAGACATTTGTCTGCGTCTGGACCTCAGTCATGGCGGAGGTGGACCACAAGCTCTTAGTCATGACGCTAACACTGGCATTGCGCAGCATTTCCTCGATCAGGCGGGGTGTGTCGGTACTGAACGTCGGGTTGGTGGGGTCGGTATTGTTTGCCAGCAGGCTGTAAAGTACCAGAGTCCTGTCGACATTCAACCCCGTTTGCATGTTTTGAAACACGGATCCGATGAGTCCGTTGGAGACAGCGTCCTTGATGGCGGCTAATGCTGGCCTAACTTGGAAGAGATTCAATGTTAGCTTCAATTCAAGTTGAGAGCGGGAGAACTCACAAGTAGAATCATCAGGAAACAACGTTTGATTCGTCCCAAAAGGCGACCCGGACGAAACGTCCCGAATATCTATCTGCTGCTTGTTGTCCTCAAACGCCACATTCAATGTGTAAGTCGAATTGTACGACGTGCAGTTCGTCACGGATTGAAAGTTACTCTGGAAGTCACTGATCCATTTGATATTCAGCGTATCGACGTCGTCACCCTTCACGGTAGGGCCAGCTTCCCAGCTCGGAATGCGCGCTTCGACACGAGATCCAGTTGGTGGAGTGCACTTAAACGAAGGTGCAAAGAAGGTAAGATTGTATGAACAATTTTGACCACAGGGACTCTGAAGCGTGGCGATGCTTCCTTCAATGAGCGCCTTATTCGCGACTGTCTGCGTGACGGGAGCGGGGCCGTTGTAAGACACTAGAGGTCATGAATTGGTGGAAAGAAACACACAGAAGCGCGGAACGCGTACGTATCGGGGTTCTCAAGAAAATTTCGCCGGTGGAAGGTGTTGCCCGAAGGTCGATATTCGGTACCGAAACAGTTTGAATAGAACGCGTTTGGAGAGGGTGGACGGTAAGAGATCCTGGGACAGGGAGGACCGCAATGGAGGACGTCCATGTCAGGAATGCGAGAATGGTAGCTACTTTGGCCCTCGTGACCATGTCCCGGTTAAGGAAAGCCGACGGGTCGCCGAGAATACTGAACAACGCGTCGAGACCATCCAATGTCAGTGCTGTGCGCCGGACCGAGAACCAGAGGTGCTGGTCGTATGCTTTGGAAATACTCAGTCCCACAGCGAGCTTGACGAGTAAGACAATAGTGGTGATAATAAACAGGGCCTTTTTTTGGTCGGATACTACGTTTCCTGCGATGGTCGAAGAGCCATTGGCCGGCTTGTGATGAAGATGGCAACAGTAAAAGTGGTGTACGAGAGACAGGATAAGGCCAATGAAGAGGAACACCAGCATCTGCGCTCCAGCAATAACAGGAACTTGACGTCCTGGGAGGCCCAGAGGCAACGCCTTGAGTCTAACATGAAATATTTGAGAAATCGGAAAAACTACCAAAGAAGACATACCTTTGTTCTTCGTTGTGTTCGCCACCTGTTGTAGAGCTTACGCCCGAAGTAATTTGGCTGATTTTTTTGTCAGTCAAGTCTTGATCAACATGAAAGACTAACTTCGGTTCATCATAATCAACACTATTCGGAGGAACAGGCGTCTTGCCCGAATGCGTTGTAGCTGCATCTGAATCGTCACTGACAATGATCAACAAATAATCCAGGTGGAGGACAACACAGCTTACTCAATGAGCTGCTGGAATTCCAGGCTCAGAGGTTGTAGCTGGTAGCCAGCTCCCCGTTGGTCAATATGGGGGGAAGACGAGGTTGGCATCACTTCGTGGTGTAGAGGAATGCTGCGTACGCGGTCGCATGGCTTCTTCTCGTCATCAGTGAAGTGACGTATGGCTTCACTGACTTTTTTGAATCATCGGAACTCAGTGGCGCTGCGAAGAGTACAAATTTTGATTGATGGGGCTAGTCTTGTATATACAGTCTCCCGAGGTACAAGTATCAGTTCACTACAGCCGCCGTCAGCATTGCGCGAAATATCAAGAGAACGGAGACTCACAGATTGTGCCAAAAGAGCGGGCATTGTCCTGTAGCGCCATCAAGGGCCAGTAGTAAGCATCTAAGGTTTGACCAAACTGTATGGTCATAGCTCACGGCTGAATCGTCAGTATCATGATAGAAGCTTCTCCAATATGAAAACTGTCACTTACGAAGTGTCGCTATCAGTCGCCTGAACTGTATGTTATGCCGCACCACAGGGGGGACTCTTCGCTCGGCTTTTGCTTTAGCGCGGCTGTGAGGTGTAGCCGAAGCTGATTTGGTACGACGTTTATCGCGTCATTGGAATGAGGAACCCTGTTCTTCCACTGGGAGAACACGTATTTGCAGGAGACGGAGCTCCAACAAGAAGCGTAGCTACTGTAGGTGATGAGCCGGGATTGACGGGTGTTTGGAATCAGGAGGAAAACAAGCTCGCATGACGGCAATACCACGAGCACTCGGAATATGAGAGTCGAAGCCGCGTGCGCGTCCCAGCTGTCCGTGGCAGTCGTCCCACCTACCAGTATAGCCCCATGTTGGAGCGACAATGTCCTTTTCAACCGGTCAACAATGATAGCCTCTTGCCCCCTCATGGGTCGGCCAATGTGGAAGTTCCAGGTGAAGTACTGGCCAAGGCTTCCGCATTCTCCGTGATGCCCCACGTCGGAATAGCGGACTCGTAAGCGCGTCAGAATTCTTCTGTCCAGTATCAAAATCGCGTCAGCAGTACTGTCATGATGGGAGGCGGTGGTGGTGGAAGCCCGCGTGAAGAGTAATTCAAAGAGCTAGGTTACATATGAAGAAATACAGCGTTGTGTCTTGGAATACGCAATCTCTTTTTTTCTACGACACATAGTCTTTGATTTGAAGGTGTACTTAATACGATATACCATTTGGTATCTGACAGGCGAACCATAATCCTATGAACGCAGTCAAAATTGAGTGTTGAGAGGAAATCTTTCCCCTGAAGTGACATCCCTTCTCTAAGACACAAATTTACCACTCTCCTTTAGTTCCGCCACCGCTTTCTTCGCGACTTCTTCGGCATCAAATGGACAACGTCCACTGACATACCGGTACCGCTCCTCCACAACGACAAAAGGTTGGCCAACCCGCCCGCTCCAGAGCCCGGGGCCTGTTTTGAACTGACCCACGTCATCCAGGGTACGCGCAACGTACTCTTCGACGGTGGGCGAGTCATGTCCGTACGTGCGATAATAGTCTCCCAAAAACGGACGCGTCACAGTCGTAATGCCGCTCTCCATAAAAGCAGGAAGTGCAGTTGTATTGCACGCTCGAATGATACTCTTGCCTTGGACAGTGGGATCTGGCGTGTAAGCGAGTACCTGGACGCCATGACAGATAGCTGCGAGGACCTTCCCACTCCCACTCTCCCTTTTCGTAAGCGGGAAGAACGATGTCAACGCTTGATGGATCTCTTCACTCTCAATCAAGGCCTTGACCCCCTTCTCATGTCCGCCAGGTAGCAAGACTAGATCGTAGTCAAGCATATTGAAGGCGGGATCAGACCAGTTCAGCGGAGCTTTCGCTTCGGGTGAAGCGAGCATGTCGTTGTAAGCTTGCTTGGCCTTGGCGTCAGCACCGAGGAGGGCACCTGTGACGCCAGCAAGCATGCGCGGGTCGCAGACAAAAGGTGCTCCGGAGGGAGTGGCAAAGTCGACTTTCAGGCCAGAGGCGCGGAAGTAAGCGTAGGGAATAGCGACTTCAGTTGGGTCATGTCCATTCGTGGATAGCGGGATGAGGACGCGTGGTGGGCTGGAGGAAACGGCGGACATTGCAGATTGTCTTGATTGGGCGATTCATGAGTAAGGACATGTATCAAAAGCAATGTACTCACGGCACGTTATTCGGGTACTATGCAGGTATAACAGATACAGTGCACGGAGTCTTGAGGCAGTCCTGTGGCAAGGACCAGTTCCGGTCAAATTCTACGATCGTGGATGGCGAATCCATTTTGGGCTTGCCGTCAAGGAATCGGTACCTCATAATCCCACCGATCTGCACAGATCACGCCTAATTTAGGTAGGTCCCTGGTCAACCCGACGTTGACCTACCTAATTAGGCATGATCGGGACTCCTTACCCGAAAAGGAAGTGACTCTGTTTTTCCCTCCCACCTTAGCCTATACGCGTTTTTCAAAGCTGGATAATAGACGATGCGCAATCTATCTCTGGCGGCATCAACATCCATATCTCTTCCCAACGCTCATGGCCTGATATCCAGCACCGCGACTGATTTGGATCAGAACATACAGTACATAGCATCGGAGCAATGTACCGCAGATGCGGGCGTCGAAGTAGAGATCTATAAAGCTGAAAAGGCTGCCAATCAGGTACTTTTCTGCAATTCTATCATTTGATGTTGTCTGATGCCTTGCAGGACGCAAAAATATCTTTATTTTCCGCATTTTCATCGTCTATACTATTACAGGATGCTCACACACAAGTGGTATCCTTGCGCGTTCTACTCGAAATGCAGCAGCTCGTAACTGTTATGCGCGGCGGTGACATTATTGTTGTACCACTTGAGGAGGGAGTGGTGCGTCTATTCTTTGTCCGAGCCCATACGCCATTAAATTCAATCTAGTCTGATGTAGTGGGTACGGTGGAAGGAGGGATCCTTGCCGCATCCTGGAGCCCGGATGATTCCTCCCTTGTGCTTGTTACTGGCGACGACAAACTTATATTAATGACTTCCACATTCGACGTGCTCTCCGAGTCATCTCTGCATCTGTCCGAATTTGGAGAGGACGCGCCCATCAACGTCGGCTGGGGCTCTAAACAGACCCAATTTCACGGCTCTTTAGGAAAATCCGCCGCTACAGCCCCCGCCAAAACCAAACACACAGTCAGTCCCGACGACGATCGCATACCGCGTATATCATGGCGCGGCGATGGCGCGTTCTTCTCAGTATCCTCGGTATCCCCTACGAACAACTTCCGGATGTTCCGTGTCTACGACAGACAGGCTATCTTGCAAACCACGTCCGAGGATGTACCCGGTTTAGAACACCCACTCGCCTGGCGCCCCTCCGGCAACCTCATCGCCAGCACACAACGATTTGGATATGAAGGGGGCGCTGAAGGGCGGTCGGGGAGACATGATGTAATATTCTTTGAACGGAATGGGTTGAGACATGGCGAGTTTGGCTTACGGCTTGGCGAGAAAGGGAAATACGCAGTGAAGGATCTGAGGTGGAGCTCAGATTCAAATATTCTCGCTATGTGGATTCGAAGAACACGAGAAGAAGAGAGTGATCTAAGTGAGTTTATTCGTTCGTTCGGTTCTTTCGCTCAAATTGCTTGGCATAGTTCAGTTGTGGACCACAGGAAATTATCATTGGTTGGTTGAACATTTCACAGGTATATCGTCGCTCACATTTCGCTAGGTATCTGAAGCAAGAGATAACTGCTCCAGAGTTTACCTCAGTTGAATGGCATCCAGAAAAAGCCCTTTGTCTAATGCTAACAACGACAAGTACAGTCATCGAACGGACCTACGCATGGGAAACCTGCTCGGAATCTGGCTCGGTCTGCGTTGTTGACGGATCCAGCCTCTTATTAACTCCATTCCAAACTCAAAACATCCCTCCACCCATGTCCTCCTACCAACTTTCTCTCGCAGAGACACCCATACACACCTGCTTCGCAGGTCACTACGATAAACTGGCTGTACTTTCGGAGAGTGGTCGTGTGGAGGTGTGGGCACTGAACACGCGCGTCGGCCCGGGAGAGGGAAAGTCATGCAACCTACCTTAGCCCGCTCACTCAATCTCGGTCATGGGGCTCGGTTCAGACAGATTACGCCTGTTGGTGAGAATTATATCGTAGCATTAGGCTGTCGAGGGAAAGCGGAGGATATTTTGCTTGTTCTCCAGGACGACGAACCGATAGAGGTTCCGCTGCCCTCTTTAAACGGACGGCTCGTTCCCGCAAGTGATTGTATCGTCTGGCAATCGTTGGCCGGAGAGATGTATAATGGTAAGAACAGACTTTTGGTGTCTCGCTCATGCTGACGTCGAGTTCAACAGTTGATTCCACTACGAAGGCGTGCACTCTAATGGCCAAGTTCCCATTGCCATGTTGGACAACCCGCCGCGTTGTTCCCCCTGATACGGATATTCTGTTCATCGGACATTCCGAATCCGGAAAACTGTTTGTTGCGTCCTCCTCCGTTTCTACACTCATCGCGCCCAATGCTACCTCTTTCACCGTAGCCTCTGGGTTCCTCATTTATACTACCGGCGCGCACGAAGCGGTTTTTTCACCCGTCGCATCCCTTTCGGTATTCGTACGAGCAGAGGCTGAAGCGGACAGGGACACGCTAAAGAACGGGTGGGAGAAACGCAGAATCGAGCGCGGCTCGAGGATTGTCGTTTCAGTTCCGAGTGCAATGAGCCTTGTACTGCAAATGCCGCGGGGGAATCTAGAGACGATATATCCTCGCCCATTGATTATGGAGGTGGTCAGGCAAGATCTAGACGCGTGAGTTTTAGTGTTTGTCTCCTCCCAGCGGTGTTCACATTTGCTACTTGTAGATGCCAATATCGCAAAGCGTTCATGGCGTGCAGAAAACACCGAATCGATCTGAATGTACTAGTTGACCATGATCAGGAGGCGTTCTTGAAAAATATATCACTGTTCGTAGACCAGGTCGATGAGGTGGATTTCATCAACCTTTTCTTGGCCAACGTTGGGTGCGTACTCTCGCTGCTTTCATGACTTGGTCTCACGGCTGAGCATTTCTTAGACGTTCATCTCATACTCCAGAAGTGATTGCCACCATTTGTGACGCCATTCGAGGAGACCTGGAAAGGAAGGACTTGACCAAATACGTCAACTCTATTTTGACCGCGCATGTTGTCAAGACCCCGCCGGATCATGAGGCGGGTTTGGCACTACTACTCAAACTTCGAGGTATGTTCTGGGTTGGATTCCAATTCTTGTTGTGACTGGATCGCGCTACAGTTGACAATCCTCACCTCGTCGAGGACGCAGTCAAGTACATCATCTTCCTCGTGGATGCGGACAAGTTGTACAACACTGCGTTGGGGATGTACGACTTTGAACTGGTCTTGATGATCGCGCAACATGCTCAGAAGGTTAGTCTTTAGCAATATCTCTTGAAATCTATATATTGATTTCATTCAGGACCCCCGAGAGTATCTTCCATTCCTCCGCCAGCTCCGCGCAATGCAGGAACATGTTCAAAGGTTCCACATCGATGACCATCTTAAGCGCTATCAAAGTGCACTGCGTAACCTCTGCCTCGCGGGTATGTACCGGCATCCATTATTCAACGAAGTCTTATGCATAACGCAGGAGACGATCACTTCGACGAAGCTATATCGTACATTGAGCGATACCAGTTGTACGAGACTGCGTTGTCTATTTGGAAGAAGACACCTCGTTACGCCGCAAGTTGACTTACTGATTGTTTTCCTGTGATGCTGAGTGTATCTGATAGTCGGTACTAACGGTGTACGGCGACTGGCTCTTTGAACGCAGAGAGTTTCGGCAAGCTGCTTCGGGTACGTATTCATACCCTCTCGACAACCCATCCATTCCTCCTTAATCTCCGTCTGTACATAGCCTTCGTCGAGGCTTCGGCCTTTTCCAAAGCGATGATCGCGTACGAAAAGGCGCTTGAGTGGCAACAACTGTTTGATCTGGCCATCAGAACTGACATGCCGGAGGTGGATGTTGTTGCTACTGCATATAGGATTGCGGGTACGGGTTTCACCGGGATGATTTCGTACGGGCTGATATTTCTTATAGAGGACCTGCGGCGAAGAAGCGGTATTTGGACGCAGGGCGTGTTCTGCTGGATTACGCTAGCGATGTGAAGGAAGGGGTGATAACTCTCACGCAGGGCAACGCCTTTGCTGAAGCCCGCCGAGTCGTACGTCCCCTTGCCCTGGCCGTTACTGTTGTTCTTCCCTAACTGTTACGTAGGCGACGCTACATCGGAAGCCAGAACTATTGGAGGACGTCATACATCCAGCTTCGCTTGAGAGTCGGGCCCAGATTTCAGAGGATCTATCTGAGATGAGGGAACAACTCCAGAAGCAGCACGCTAGATTGAGTGAGCTGCGCGTGAAGCGAGTTGAGGAACCGGGTGAGTAACCTATGTCATGTTTTGTTCGTTTCCGCTTTTCTGATTGTTGGTAGACGCGTTCTTTGGAGTGGAGGACAGTGCATTACAGAACATTGATGTTATGACGGATGTGTCGATGCCATTCACGGCGTTCACTCGATATACCGTTGCGCCGACGGCGACGTCCCGTGCTTCTTCAAAGTCGGTGCTTCACCCCCTTTTGTATACGTAGCCATTGACGTTTGGATTGTTAGACGGACTTCTAGGTCGAAGAGGAAGCAGGAGCGTAAAGTAGGTTCTGGACGCAAAGGTACAGTGGACGAGGAAGACTACCTTGTCAAGTCTGTTGCTAAACTTGTCGGTCGCTTCGTCACCTGTCGCGGTATGCTATCCCGATTTGGAGAGATGTTCCCATCGCTAAATGGGCTTTTTCAGACGAGGCGCGAGCCCTCATCCCGCATCTGTTTGAGTTTACCGCCGAGCACCGGGCTGAAGGGTCGGCGTTGCAAGATGAGGTGGAGGAGTTTGAGCGGATGCTGAAGGAGGCTGTTGAGGATATATGGAGGAAACCTGTGGAGGGTACCGAGGAGGATGGTAAAGAGCCTCGAGATTCTTGGGCGGCGCGGATGGAGGAGGCGGAGAAGGCGAAACGCTTAAATCCTGTTGATGCGATTCCCAAACCTGATGTCGCGGGTACGGATTGGCGGCTGAGGTTATTGGATTTTGAGGGTTGATCTATTGGTGCTTGGCGCTTCATTCTTTTTGATAGAAGCCAGCACTTTCCGACGGCGACAAAATGATTATACATATCTAACCTGCGCGACTGACGCGGTTCAAACGAAGACTGAGCGGGTATACTTGTTGGAGCGAAACACATTCTGCGTTCGGGCAGTCGTTTTGGACAGACCTGGAGAAAGTTCTTGATTAGACTGAATATACACGTAGTCTCGCGTTCTTCCATCAAAATAGTAATACTTCACATATTACAGCGTCGGGACGGACGGAGTAGAAGCGGGTAGACATTTGGAGAGTCTTCCCTACCTCTGTGGGTACGACTCACTGTCAAGCTCACTGTTGAAGGTCGTCAACCGCAGATAGGGCCGCAGACTACCCCTATATATGCTGAAGGTTTTTGAAGAAGTGTCTGTACAAGGGGCACCTACACAAGTGAGTCCTAGTACTTAGAGCCGGATGCTTTGTGTACAGACCAAGCACGTTATCTTTGGCCTCAAATGACAAAAATACATGATGGCTTGTGTTTCAGTACGGTTGTCGGTTTTGATTCTACAGACGCTGACGGAGTGTGGCGGTCACGTCTGCATTAGGCAAGCGTCGCGCATGATCGGTGATCACTGCGACCGATCACACTGAAAACCTGCTGATTTGGAACTCAAGTCTCAAACTTCGAACGACTTTTACTCAAACACGAGTCAGTCAAATGATTTCTTAGGTGTATTTTTGTCCACCCAGGACGCCTCAAGCTTCGAGACTCGGCCGTTCATGTATCAGTGGGTTCAGGCACCTGGGAAGAAAAGTACTTTTGAGAGGAGTCAGATGAAATCGATGTTACACCACTAGAACTTACGTTCGCGCTTTGTTTACAGCAGCGACTGGCCGTGTCACGGGAATGCCACGGGGGCCCGAAATATCGTTGCCTGCCGCCCCTGGCAATCAACCGGAACTCTAATTTCAAGCATAGAGACATGGAGAAGGAAGCTCGACTGTCGATGTCCTGAGCTGTCGAACAAACATCTTTCAAGCGTAGCCGGCATGGCCGCAAATGATGGCACCCCATTTCGTATTTCATTCGCTTGTGGAATTCGAATGACTTGGAATAGCTTGGGAATGGAAGACTGAGTACGAAATCGATCCTTACTGTGGAGGTCTGCCAGGCCGGAAAATGAATTTCCGCTATTCTTGGGAGGCAGTGACAGAGCGATCTGTCATTTGCTCCCGCTTGCGGAAGGTTCATCGCCTTTGTAATTCGTTTCCCACCTCGTCAAGCTATAGTATTGAGGATAGATGACCACAGATACGCTTCGGGAACGCCACGCTGCGGTAGGTAGTTATTAGGCAGCGTCTTTCCTTTTCGCGACGTTTGCTTAATAGCTCTGAGGTTGATCGAAGACGAGGAAGATGGTGCCTGGTCGGACACGTCCGAAACTGGTTACGCAGGGCCGGCCTTGGGCCCAAAATGTGATCATCTTCATAATGCAGGGTCCTTCTTGACTTGCAACTTTTCTTCCTACTCCTTGATTCCCACTTCAAAGCTGGCACCATTCACGATTCTACCTTTCACCCTTGACATTTCATGACCGCTGGATCCCCTGCTGCCTACCTTCTATGGGCCATCCTCGCATGCACTGTCCGTCCTCATTTCCACGGCTTCTGCTCTCCTGACTTTCCCTCGACCAGTTCCAGATTTTTATGACTCTTCACCTGTGGGCGTATGATAGGTTCAAATGCCTCAAATGGTCGTCTGGACGGCAGCCAGGCGCGTTCAAGCGGGTTATGACGTGCGTGCTTCTGCCTGTAGCTTTCTTCGTCTCTCTCACCCCCACGTTCCCAGCTATTCATACGTGGCTACCGTGCCGCTTCTTGTTGTTTTCAGTGTGGCGATGACCGTAATAAAGTATAAAGAAGGCGTGTCACCTCCTCCGTGATGTTTCCTCAGTCGTCGCTAACGCGCCAGTGTATCAGGATACGTCGACTCGACGGGAATCAGAGTGAGTGTTTGAACTGAATGGCTGCAAGTATAGACATCTGATGGTCGATAGTTGTTCCCAGACCCCTCGAGCAATGGACTCCGGCAACTATGAGATGGGTTCTTCCTCTCTTCTTCATGCTCAGTATCGCTTGGGCATTCGAATTGTGAGGACATCTCCATATCTCTCACCGTTGCGCTATCTAATAACTGTACCCCTTTGGCCAGGGTTACGCATCTTGAAGGTCCGAATAAACTTCGCCATTGCAAACCGGCAGGACTGATCACTCGTTCTAGAATTCACATTTTGGCTATTCTTGCTGCACCAGGGTCCCAGTAAACGTCTGTGGTTCAGCAGTTGGGAGTTCCGCCTTTGGTATCTCGGTGAGAACGAGGATCCGCACTTGTATTCAAATTATAGGCAGTTGACCGGCATTTTCAGGGAGCATGGTCGCAGTTATAGGGATGCCTCTGGTAACGCTCATAAAACGGGTCGATCTTAGTTCTGTACGTATTTGTCGCCCGCGTAAATGTCGGACGGGTTCTAATGTTTGAGCGCATCAGTGCCTACCATGGATATTTCTGTGCGGGTCGTCAGCAGGGCTGCGACTACGGTCGGGTTTCTCTATGTCATCGCCCGATTTCCTTCCTTTATTCGAAGAGTAAAAGCTGAAGGGGCAAAGCCAGACGTTGTTGTCAGATTGTCGACTTTCTACACCTTGAACGTGAGTCGGTCTGCTATCTCAAGATACTTAAACTAACCTGCAAAAGGTCATTCGCATCGCCTTCCGCTTCTTTTTCAATGTCCCCCTTCTTGTCTTGGGTATAGATGGTATCGAGCCACCATACCCAGTTCTGAAACAACCGTACGTCTTGATTACTGTATCCTCCAAATAATCTGATGTTCTTTCGCAGGTTTTGGGCCGGTAAGCATGACATGCTCGAACAACAACGAGTAGAATCTTATGCCCCTTAGATGCCCTCCTCATGATTGGCGGCATAGGTTGTTTTGTCTCATCTGCTCTCACATTACTGGTCAGTTTTCTATATTCATTGAATCCTGTCCTTGACGCTCCAACAGTTATTCTTTCCGCGATCTCTTTCGCGCGAATCTGGCTATACCGTTCGCAAGATCTCCCCACCTCCTTTTGCTCACTTGAACCGCCCCGCCTCTTCATCGCTTCCCCGATATCATCTCCGCGATCCATCCCCCAAATTTCCGGCGGCTTTTGACGAGCCAGTGCCACCGAATTTGCATCCCTTCCACTTCTCCGCCGGCTCGCATAATTCTGTGGCTTGCCAGGACTGTCAGGACCTCCCGCCCCACCGTCATCAGCGGGAATTATCCGACGATGAACTCACGGCACCTGATGACCTTGCGGACTCGCAAGATCGTTTGGAGAGTCAGATGCCGCGACATGTGGGATCAGATGATATGATGCGGGAGTCTCATCGAAACGGGAAGAGTGCCGCAGTCAACGCTCCCCTCGACTCTCCCTTTCGAGAAGAGATGCCTTCAACAGGGCTTCCGCCTGCTATCGTTCATCCTTACGTGCGTATCCTCCTGATCTTACGGGATGAGACGCTGACAGTGCGGCAGGTCATGTCCTTCACTTCACCTATCGATCTTTGGGACGAAGACGATCTACCACGATCTATCTAAGGTTTACTTGCTCCAGCTATCACGATGGTTTCTGTTTTGTATTACCATGCCCTTACCTATATCCTGCTGTGTTACGCTATACCCGCCACCCTACCCGATTCTGTACACTAATTTGCGTGTAAATTTCGTTTGCTTTGTAGTAGCGTAGGATTTCTTCTTTGACGTATTTTGGTTTTAGGTTTCTTGTCTTCGATATATACAAATGTACGAGTAGTTATTTTTCAGCAAGGGGATTAATAATGGGACTTGAAATAGTGAATTCTGGAGGTCGCTATCGTTCAAGAAGATTTTAGTTTGCTAGATATCGCATCTGTTATGGCATGGATGCTAAACAGGTATGGAAAGACCGATTATATATTGTGAAAGTCAGGCTTTCTGCGTCGCAGGCTCCCGTCTCCCCAGAAGGCATCTTAAGGGAGGCGATTGACGATTGACGAACGGCGGAACGCTATGGGTCATTAAATAGGCAATGATTGCTGCATCTGCTCATCGTCTCTCTACAACGTAGACCAGACACTTTTATTTGCTGTCTGCGTCACTGTGCTTGTAATTAACGCGAAATCTTCAGCTTAGCAGAGTGACGCGTCGTCAGGCGCGATCGGCGGCGTCGTTCCGAATCAGGACGGCCAATGTTAACTCTGAACCTCCACCATATCCTGGAGTCTCAGCCATAGCTGTCAGAATCCTCATTTATGCCACAGGTCAGAGCTGGAACTGGGCAATTGCACGTGCGAAAAGGATACGTGGTACGGCGGGATTGCGCTTTGGAAGTTACGATCGCGTCCGACCCGTTTAGGAATTCCAGTTTAGTAGGATCTCACCCTACTCAGCTCACGATTGATTATGGCCTCTCAGACAACAGGTAAATATGCTTTACCATACAGAAATATCTACAAACGCAGTGCCTACTCCGGTCCTCAAGTATTCGCGACGCGCGGGGCGCACTTCCAAAACGAGACATCGTGTCGATCGCACCCGATCGCTTTCCGCTTTCGGACATACTTTTTTGACCTGACCATCATGCCGCCTACCAGAACGCAGAAGACGACCCCCAAAGTGGCTACAGCCGTGACGAAGGCGCCGAAGGCGTCAGGAAGCACCCCGGGCGTATCCAAATTAAAGGCCTCACTGCGACAGACTCAACGGTTACTAGCAAAGGTAATGCAAGAGGTGCAGGACAATTCAACTTGGAGTTGACATTTAATAGGACAACCTCGCTGCTGACGTCCGCGTGACTACGGAACGACGGTTGAAAGCTCTGGAATCCGAACTTGCTGAAGCTGAGTTGAGCAAGAAGGAGCAGACGCTAAGTGCGCGATATCATGGAGTCAAATTCTTTGGTGTGGCCCGATCACTTTCACTTTGCCTGTGCTCATCGGGCATACAGAACGACAGAAAGTAACGCGCAAAATAAAAAAGGCCAAGAAGAATGACGATGCCGAGGCGCTGCTCGATGCCCGCGTGGATCTGAATTATATTCTTGTACGTTTACTCGTCTTGATTTTTGAGGTACTTGAAGCTGAAAATTACACGACGACAGCATTATCCCAAACTGAAGAAATACATATCTCTCTTTCCCCCGGAAGTTCGCGATCCGGATTCGGCTTCCAAGTCTACGACATCTTCTGAGACGGACGCGCAACGCGATGAGTTGAGAAGCTCGATACGGCAGAGGATGCTTAGTGGGGAATTACCTACAGAGCCTGAGGTGGAGGTCGCTTCGTACTCCAAGGAGAAAAGAAAGGAGTTACCGTCTGGGAAGAAGTCGGCGTCTGTGGCGCGCGAAGAGGTGGAGGAGGATGCGTTCTTTGGGTCGGATGATGAATAAAATATGCCTTGTAAGAAATGCTATTAATTATATCCTGTTATGTTTGGTATTCACGAATGAGGATACTCCTCTCTCAGACACATGACACAACATTCAGCCCGTCGCCCCACAGAATACCGATATGCCCGCGCAGCTTATTGCACTGCTTCCACCCTGCTTCACCATTTGGTACCATTGAGCGATGTAGCGCGCCCGATGGTATTTGTCTCGGAAACGTCTTTGGAAGCGCAGCCGTCTGATGAACCACGAGTCAGTCAGAGCTGTTGACTGAATAGACGCTCATTCCGTCCACCTTCCGTCACAAGGATCTTTTCCGGATCATGCGAACTTACGAGATCTAAACGTCGAATCTAATTCTTGCTCTTTGTTCGTTGAGGATCTGTCGAATAATCTGCTAGGAACGCTCTTTGACAGATGCAATGATCCTCATGGTGTCCGAGTGGCCGGTGACTAGCATCGGGACAAGTCGATGCATCACTCGCTATGCCCCAGGCCTCTATTAAATTCGGAACGCCACCAACCAGATGAACATGACGGATTGACTCAACGACACAGCAGTGCTACTGTTATATAGAGGTCCATCGTCTATTCTTCGGCCTTCATTTATCCGTCAACATGACCCAGCGATTTCTAAGTAAGTGACGCATAGATATTGTCCTGAATAGTCTGACAAATTTGATACAGTGACTGTGATATTTCTCAGCCTCATACTTGGATTCGCTAGTGCTAAAAATTACGACCCCGACCAATGCCTCAAATCCCTTCACATGTCCAACTCTACCATGAAGCCATTGAACAACTTTGGTCAACCGACCAACAGAGACAGCGCCACGGCCGTCTCATATGCAGACTGCATCGCGCACTGCGGGGAAACGGGAAAGCGATTTCAGTGGGCCGTCTTCTCGCAGCAGTTCTCGGCGTGGCTGTTACCGTGGCTGGCGCTGATTTCTCAACTACCGTACGGGTCGCAATACCCCAAACAGGACTTTGTCGCGATGCTCCTCACCATCGGCTCTCCCACCCTCGGCGCGTACTCGCTCATCCTCACGGTGCTCAACGGCGCATACGTCGCGCGCCGTTTCTCCCGGATTGTGTACCCGAATACGCGCGAGGCAGTAAGGATCCTGACCGGCCTGCAACAAGCGCCGCTGCACATTTCCACCCAACATGCGCTGCTAGCGTCGCTCGTGGTGCTTCCTGATAATAATCAGTGGTGGACGCGGATGTTGAAGGCGATCGAGTATGAGCATACGTGGTCGTTGACATCCATTAGTCAGATCGCCTGGGTGATTGTGGCGTACGTACTCACCGTACTGCAATCGATGAGCAATATACCCGAGGAGATCAATGCCCATGGACAAGGCGTCGGCTCCTTGTGGATGTGGGTATGATTAACATCTTGATGCTTTGTGAATCATTGCTGAATATAATTGACAGCTTCTTCCCATCGTCGTCGGCTGGCTGCAGATATCGCCCAAGTGCGATAACAATCGCCTAGAGACCGCGTTCCACGACACGAATGACCACGTATATGTGGCCACCGCCGGTGGTGAGGCGGTCCGGAGCCGCGGGCGAGAACGGGCTTTCATGCTGTTTACCGAGGACAAGGCGTCGTCTCCCGACGAGGTCGCGACGGCGCCAATCTATAACTATGCGCGCGCAATTCGGTGGACGAGGAATGTGGAGCGAGTTGCAACGGCTTTCCAGTGCGCTTCGGACCATGCGAGGGAGCTGCGTGCGGTCGATGACAACTCTCTGTGGGTAGATCGCCCGGAGGGACTTGTAGATTCGACGAACAGACGTGGCAATATCGAGCAGGTCATGAACTACTGTCGACCACCTCCGTTTGCATTTTGGGAGGGCGCGACAAAGGGCGATACCGCTTCACTAGCCACGTCCGCTATGGGCGTGGCACTTCCCGTTGGCGGTTCGACTTCTCGGTTTTCCGTGCAGCCGCCTGTCGTGACCGATGGGGATCTCTTTACGAGGATACTCGTTGCCTCGATTGGGGCTTTAGCCCTCCAGTGGGGCACTGTCGGCGGTGCTATGATTATTGTGTGGTATACGCCCACTACCGGTACGTGTTATTCTGGCCCGAGAGGCATCCCTCGTAAGTCTAATGTTCCGCTATAGGCTTGGGTTGCCGCTCAGGCGCCTACCTCATCTACGCCGCTGCGTCGACCGTGATCTGGCTGACGATGGTGGTCTCGAGCGTACTTGCGCAGTATGACCGCAATCACAACAAGACTGCGGCGATAGTCTCCACGCTGCTCCGCCGCCTAGCTAAGATCGGCGCCACAATCAACGCGACATGGGTCATCGTCATCTGCCTCTTCCAGTTCTCCAACTTTTACGACACTGCTTTTGTGATAGCAGTGTCTTTGGGCGCGGACGATCCGATTCATATAATGTGCTGGCGCTGCGTGCAGAGGATTTGGGGGACATCCGGAATGCGTGGTATGGGGGTGTGGCGCTTTCGGCTGGCGCGGCGATTCTGTTTGTGTTTTTTGTGCAGTTTTATGTGAATCCTCCTCTGCCGAGGCGACAATGACTCTTCCGATTGGGCTGCTCTCCTGCCGTCTTTTCTTCAGTATACCGAATCTCTCTGATGTTATATCCACAAATGATACTCTACATAGTCCTTCTGTAGCCTGCATTCTTACATTTCTTCAACAACACGTCAGGGCTCTTGAGGAGTATACTCACGATTCTCTCCCTTCGCTCAGCGAGATGGTGTTTCAAACGACACTGGGCGCACGGCACTGTCAATGCGGACCACTCTTTCTTTTTGAGGCGTACCACTTTTTGTAAACGCTACTCTCTCGATTATGCCGGTGGAGTCGCTCAGGCTGCAGGCTCTTTACATATAGACTGACATGCAACTAGTACCTGGCGTGCAAGTATATGAATCACATATCTTGCCATTCGAGTTTCTCAACTCGAGGATCGCCATGTAAAATTTAAATCAAGCACTCACTGTGATTCATTCACAGTTAGTCTCGGACGCTCACATGAAGCCATACCGCGGAAGACGTGGACTATCGATCGAATGGGTACTTATTCTGTCAGTGTCTACGTATCACTTGAGATGTGACATGGACAAACCTGAAGACATGCTACTATTACAACTTTATTTACAGAGAAAATATATAACCACACTGACGACTACAACTCTCACAACTCCTGACATCCCACATGTTTGTGGAATTCCCCGACAGTCGAAGGCGCTCCGCATCCTTCAACAGGACACGCAATAGCTTTATCGTTCCCGAGGCGATATTCCTTGGCGAAGAAGGCGCGTTGGCCATCTCCTTTCAAGTGCGGATGCTTCACCAGCAGCTTGGCGTGGTAATCCGTTTTACCAACGCTCGGTACCTCTGCTGGTTTGTAGTCGCTTAATCTCCTATGATAACATCAGTATTCGTGCAAATAGGAGGGCGTACAAAGATGTACGCTACCTCATCCCATAGTTTATTGAATGATGACTTGGTTAGTGCTGTCCCTCCGGCTCGACGCGAGGGTTTGGGCGCAATCGTAGTCAGCGCTGCTCCTGCTGATGACGAAGCCTTGCCATCTTGATCTAAACGAGCCCGCTTGGAAGTGCGAACCATGGCCTGGTCTGCAGGTTGAGTTTCCGAGAGAACCCGCGTCCTACGTGAGTGTTAAGAATGTCGAGTCGCGCTATGGGGCGATCCACACCTTTTCTGACGGCTTGAAGATGGGTTCCTAACGCGGCCTATGTTTTCTAATATGTACGCCCTTTATCGTGGAGTCAACATCCAGAAACAGCATAACAATTGATAAATGGTGTAAGACTCACGTATTCTGCCAATTTTTTCTAAGCATCATGTTTAATTGCCTGTCAAGCCATCGAACTCAACATATGTGTGAACGAGGGCTAAGAAAACTCACCACCGTTCTACAGCATCCCTGTCGGCGTCGTATGTTTCTTCGACCGGTCTAGATTCCACTCCGTCAGAGGAGATGCGATAGTATCAATCAGCTGGATGCATACGGTGTCTCCACCTCCTTCTTGGCTTTAGGCTTGCGCGGCCGTTTGCGGGCTTTCGGTTTTGGGAGAAGGTCAGAAGCCGGCAAAGGAGGTCGTCTATATGTATAACGTCAAATTCTGGCATTAGGCATGAATGAGAGACGCACATCTGGTCTTCAACAACGGTCGAGGGGGGTGCGTTGTGGTTTATTTCGACCATTGATGGCAAAGTCGCTTCCAAATCGCGTTGTTCGCGGGGACTCTCGTTTTCGTTTTCCCCGTCCTGTTCTAAAGCAGATAACAGAAAATCGTCGTCCTCCATCCCGTCTTCCTTTTCTTCGAATGTGTCCTCAAAATCGTCACTGCTGATGCCTTCTTGGGAGAGGGCAAGAGAGTCCTCATTGCGATGATCTGACGGCACCGTGTCATAGTCTTCGTCGTCGATTTGATAGAAAAGGTGATTGTTCGACCGTGACGATGTGCTGGAGGAACAAATTAAGGAATTAGATGATAGGCTGGAGAGAACTACGCACCTCTCGTAGTCTCCTTGTACTACAGACTCTTCTTCTCCTTCCTTTGAATCTTTCCGGTCGTCATTGTCTACAAGAGACCCCTCTTCATCTGAAGAGTTGTCCGATTCGGATTGGGAATCGCCGTACACCTCCGGCGGGTTGTAGTGCGTAGGCAACTCATCGAAAGCAGTGAGCTACAGAAACAATGAGCGCGCATTGTTTTCACCTTTGACTAGGGAATACTAATGAGCTGAGTTCATTGTCAGCAACAGAAGGAGCAGGAACGGCACAAGTCAAATACCTCTGTGCGCTCATTGTTGAGAGTGCAGAAATAAGGAGATTGTAGTGTGAACAAAGGACAATGGCAGCTCTTTGTAATCAAAGAGCGCGCCTTCGATCACGTGGAATGAGAGGAAACCAGATTCGGTTTTGGAATGAGACACTGGGAGTCACGGGAAAGGCAGCCCGTCTTCTCACCTTAGGTTCTCCTCATTCATATATAGAGACGGTTTTCAGTACCCGTCATTGGAGAAATAATCAGAGGGCGCGTTAGAAGTGTGGCGCAATCAGTCCATTCAGCGTGCACAACAAGATTGGAAGAGGATACACAATACAGCAGAGATATATCTGTATATTTTCCGAATAGCTAGAGGAGATGCTAAGCTCAGCATTTCCCAGGATTGACCGGCGGGAAGGCGAAAAGGTCGAGTCAGATGTACTAAGATCTATAAACGAGTGGGTTCCCCAGGGATGGCTCGCTTCAATTCTTTGGCGGTAGAAAGCAAAGAAATGCGACGAGCAGAGGGCGCTTCTTATTACGCCACAGTTGGTTTCGCACCGAGGATTTTGGTCTTGTTTGGCTCACACAAATGTTCCCGGGACCGATCAATGTTTGCTCGCGGCGCTCGCAAAAACGCTCACATCGTGGCAGGTCATAGTTTAACGCGACGATGTGTTATGAAGTTGAATCATGTTGAAGCGCGAGCAGAAAGCGTTTGTGCATCTTTGTCAACCGGACACCATGGCGACTGATAAAGGAATATTCCAAGTCTAGATCTGGGCTGCATAGAGAGTGCTTGAAGAGTCCATGATAGAAGGGAGCGTAGGGTGTGATGGAGAAACTGACTGGAAGGACGGGGCAAAGGAAGGAAGTTGGAAAGACGATATCGGTGAGTATGAGTATGAGTATGAGTTAGGGCTGACCACGCCTGTCACATTTTTCAGTAACAGGCCTCCGCGCTCACGCGTCCCGGCCACGCGACGTCACTCCGATCGAAGCAGACCAAATATGCACCACTGCCCTTCGTAAAAGCAATCGCTAGTTGCAGATGGAAAAAAAAATATAACAGTCGTAAGACAGGCAGTAGATGCGAACTTCAAGTGACAATTCGGACGATGTACTTGGTACCTAATTCAGAGGGGTGTTCTATCCAATAGCTACTTACAAGTAGGACAATACGAACTTGGAAGTACATAATGCTAAGCGACGCTTCAGATAATCAAACGCCATTGGACTTGGGGTTCGAATAAGAAGCTGAACTACATCCCCTTAGTTCAGGCTTTCAGACGAAGCCCCGTCGGTGAATGGGAATGGAACGCCGGCGCCATTCGTGGCCAACCACTCCGTGTGCACTATTGCAAGGAGTCTCCTCGCTTCGTCATACTTGTCGTTTGGTACCCATCCCTGTGTGTCACAGCCCAGTCGCCTCATTGCGCCTCCGGCGAGAAAATGAGAGCGGGCTTTCTCTTCAAAATCAAACTGATTCGCCGCTATCTCCTCATCAGAAAAGGCTATAGGGCAAGGCCCCCACTGGGCTGTATCCCAGTCCTGATAAATCTGGAAGAGTGTCTTTCGCAAGAAAAACGGCCCAGCCGAGCACGCACGCAGAACTAACAGCGGCAAAAAGGTGCTCGCGGGATAAAGGTCGTGTGCATGCGTGACGAGAAAGGGATAGTATTTCGACTCCATCATGAAGCGTACCCCCCCCTTATGGCGCATTGCGAGATGTTGGTGAGTGCGCACAACGTCCTGCTGCTCATGCGAAAGTCTATCCATGTCGGAAGGCCATTCGAGATCCTCTGTTGGATCCGTAGGGTCAAATATCTCACCCTCATATCGGAGGGACATCTGAGTGCACAGGGAACGGAAGCACGGTCGCACATTGCTAGTGGGTGTAGGTGAGAGCCTTCATGCGTTCGGCTTCGTTATCTGGCGAGGAACGATGACGTTGGAAGCGAGAAGGTTTGGGTGCCCCAAGACAATGTCTGTTTCCGCTCTCTCAAGACGAGTATCAATGAACGTGGCCGACAGGTGAGGCGCCAAAACAAGAACTTGCTGTAGGAGACGCTGAATTTCATCGAGATCCTCGACGGTGCTAGAAGAGAAACGGAGAGATGTTGGATCAGCGCGGTGCCTCTGCACGGTGCGCAATTCTAGCCGGGCTGCTGCCTCAATCAATTTCCCAAAATCGGGCCCTGATGGAGATAATCAGACATGAAAGACAGAGGATACAAGGTTCGCACATGGACCTCGATCTCCTTCTGGGTCATCATGATTAACGCGCCACCATTCTGAAGTTGCGATGGGGCCCACAGTTTCTCAGCAAGTGCATCCGGAAATAAAGATGGCTTGAAGGAATTGTGAAACAACGGTCGACATTGTAGTTCTGAGGGAAGGTCGTCCTTGAAGTAAAGGCTACCCAGCTGAGAAAATTTGATTATCTGTAGCGTAAGCAAATTGAGGGCAATGGTGGTTATGGCGTTTTCAAGGGGTTCGCCGCGCAAAGAAGTCCACTCATCACTCAGAGGAGTTCCAATAACGTCTTCAGTGATAATATAAGCTGACCCAACAGGATTGGATGGATCCTTCGACCACGCGTAGACTTTGGGGACGCCGAATAGACCTATGTCACGGCAAAATTCCGCGGTTGCAACCTCGCTAGCAATCACGGAAGAAACATTGCCTAGCAGGCGCGGTAATGGCATCCGTGCGATGGCGGTTCTACCATTATCGAAAGTCATGCGGAAAACCTTGCTGCATGAGTCGGCGGCTGGCATTCAATTTAGTACAAGTCAACGACACAGTCAATTTGAAGATATCTACCTTCGGAAAATTTGACCATTGAAGTGCACTCTCTGGCGCCAACTGATTCGGATGCAGTCTTATACAGCTCCTGTACGTTGAAAGGTGAATATCTAGCAACGCGCTCGGTACAAATGTTATTACGCATCAGGAAAAGCGCAGGTATACACCAGCTCACGTTCTGTATCATTGTACAGCCATTTCCCACTGGAATGTTCGTAGAAAGAAGATATTGCGCGCCGCGGTATTGAAGTAAAAGCAACAGGGCCTTGGACTCGGAGGACAGCGCTCTTCAAGTTTCTCTGATTGAATTCGGAGGATTTTAAACACAGTTCCGCGTCGACGAAAAAGGACATACGATGGCAAGCATGACTTTGAAGGAGGTCTCCTTGACGCGGTTTTGCGTCTTTTCGCGTGTATCTTTGTCCGAGCCAGAGTAAAAGATGTCGGTTCACAGTACAAATTGCGCCAGGGCTTGCCAGGCTATGATGGCCAGAAGGAAAGCTCTTGCAGACATGACTCGTGAAGTGCCGCCCATTCGGCTGGCAACCTGGGTCCTGACCTCAAGGTCGAGTGAGGAATGGAACTTACGAGTGCTCTCAGCACAAAGTTTGCTTAACGACTATCATCTGGCATTCCGAGCGATAAGTATCAACCAAATTTTGAAGATAAAGAGCAATCTGTATCGAATCGCCAGAGTCAATCGACGCCAGCTAGCGATATAAACCGAATAAGTATTTGGCCCTCAGAAGACAGCAACCAGCGCACGATGCGCCTGAAAAGCTTAGTCCACCTCGGAACATGTGTGTAGTACCAGTTCCTACAGTATGATGCTGCCCTTCGCTTGTGCATACAGATGTAATGAAAGCCACTATATCACGCCCAGGAGCAAAAAGTCTCCCAGACCGATGTCTCCTCCTTCAAGTAGTTTATAAGAAATCAGAGCGAACAAGGACGTAAGGGCGGCGCTTTCGATGCAGATGTCTCAGAAGATGTGCAGATGCCTGGCGGATCAGAGGGAAGAGCCAATATACAAGAATCAGAACTGATGCTGTAAGATGAAATTTGAAGAGAACAAAGACACATTGACGTGATGGGTAAGATAACAGGACAGAACTTGACAAGCAAGGTGAATCAATGAACAACAAACCAACTGACGAGAAAGAGACTCTATAATACATATAGTGTATCCAAAATTATATGCAACCAAGTCCTACGTATCATAGATATATAACTCAACACTACACTAAACTAACTCGCCCATCCTGCTCCAACTCTCCTCCGCACTCCATATCCTCTCATATCTCCGCCTCACCTCATGCATCGCAAAGCTGCATCCAGCCAGCACCAGGATCATAGCGAGATCCGCCATGCGCAGACCCTCCGTCTGGAATATCGACTGCATCACCGGCACATACACTAAACAGAGCTGTGTTATGGCCGACACGCTCACGGTCGTCACGAGCATCTTGTTCTGCGTGATCCCGCACCCCAACCCGCGATTCTGGACCGCGGAAACTAGATCAAGGAACACGAAGGACGTGAATGTCTGGAATGAACACGTCGAGTCAATGTCGGTCGAGTGCTGACGGGTCAATAACATACCATAGTTTGCTCGCGCCGCGACATCCTGTCATCTTCGAGCGCATATATGTACACGAAGAGGGTGCCAATAACGATCATCGACGCAGAGAACAGAACGCGATACAACACGCGTTGTGTTATAATCGAGGCATCCTTCTTTCGCGGTGGGCGGCGCATGACAGCAGGGTCAACGGGATCTACACCGAGACTTTGACTTGGAGGTCCTGGAGAATAATCAATAAATACGCTGGACGCCGATGTTTAGAACCCTTACCGTCCATGAGGATGTTGATAAACAATATCTGCATGGCGTTCAACGGGTTGCTCAGCCCCAGCATAGTGCTCAGTGTAATAAGCGTCAACGCAGCCGCAGCCGTACTAAGCTGGAACGAAAGGAAGTTCTGGATGTTGTGAAAGATGGACTTGCCTACCCTCTAGTCAGTCAAAGTGCCTTCAGTACAGGAGAAAACACTCACCCTCTTCAATGGCGGGCAATATCGTGCTAAAGTTATCGTCCACCAATATCACGTCGGCAGCCTCCTTCGCGACGTCCGTCCCGCTCTTGCCCATCGACACTCCAATATCCGCCATCTTCAAAGCCGGCGCGTCATTCACGCCGTCTCCCGTCATCGCCACCACCCTCCCCCTTGCCTGGAACGCACCAACAATCGCCATCTTATGCCGCGGGGTCGTCCTCGCAAACACATTGACATTCCCAACACGTTCCTGTAGCTGGGTCTGAGACATTTGATCGATTGCAGCACCTGTCAGAACGCCAGTCGTATTCGCCCCCGTATGCATACCGAGAGACTTTGCTATTGACAGCGCAGTCTCCTCTGCGTCGCCCGTGATCATGACAACCTGCACGCCACCGGCTTGCAGCAGCGAGATGGAATCGGCGACGCCTTTCCGTGGAGGATCAAACATGGCCTGGAAACCCGCAAAAACCAGATTGGTACCAGCACCCGGCGCGGGAGAGCCGGCGCGTGTCGCTGTTCCACTCCGGGGAGCAAGACCATTGCCATTCATCATAGACACTGGCGTAGGCTCTTCGACACTCCCGAATCCATAAGCCATCGCCACCACCCTGAGCCCCCTTGATGCTGTCTTTTTAGCTTTCTCCACTATGATACTCCGCGCTCTCTGATCCAATCCCGGTGTCGAGTCGTCACTGACATAGTAGAATTTACACCGATCGAGGACAGCGTCTATTGAGCCTTTCATGTAGTACATCTCCGTCCCCGGAGATGCTGAGTCCTGATGTGTACCACTGACAGCCATGTATTTGTGCTCCGAGTTGAAGGGCTTTTCTGAAAGACGATGAAAGGACTGTCAATATAAGTTTAGAAATGTAAAGGTTACGAAAAAGCTTGCAGAACTCACCGTTCTACGATCAGGTAAGTCGACTTGATAAAGGACGTTTAAAAGCGCAACGTCCGTAGACTGACCAACAAAAGCGCCATCCTCATTCCGATTCAGTGTGCAATTATTACATATCGCTCCAATCTCGATGGCCTTTTTGACGGCAGGAGACAGACGAATCGATGAACCTGGGGCATCAGGATCCAAGTGGACAACTTCGTCAACAGAATACGCTTCAATGACAGTTTGCTCGTTTTTCGTCAGCGTTCCAGTTTTGTCGGAGCATATGACGGAGACGGATCCGAGGGCCTCTACCGAAGGCAGCTTCTTGACAATGGCTTTTCGATGAGCCATTCGTTGAACGCCCAAAGCTAAAGTGACAGTAGTGACAATTGGCAGACCCTCGGGAATAGCAGCGACAGCAAGAGAAACTGGGGGAGGCGTGAGCATGAAATGGGACAACAAGACAGAAAGACTGCTACCTCCAATGGTGAACATCTCAAGCCACGAGCGTCGTTGTAGAACGCCAAACAAACAAATAACACCGATAATCCCGAAAGACATGAATGAGAGTTTTTGGGCCAGTTCATCCATGCTAAGTTGTAAAGGAGACCGTTTCTCCTCAACTTCTTGCATCATGGAAAAAACCAGACCGAACTCCGTAGATATCCCGGTGGCAATAACCACACCTGTCCCGCGACCGCTACGCACAAGAGTTCCCATGAAAGCGATGCACGCCCGGTCAGCCAACGGTGCGGGATAGGAACCTGTACAGGTCTCGGTGACCTTCGTTCGGGAGACTGTTTCGCCAGTAAGACTACTTTCATCTATCTCCAAGTCGACAGAGGATATGATGCGTAGGTCGGCCGGTATACGATCTCCAGTAGAGAATGTGACTACGTCACCCGGAACGAGCTCGTTGGCGAGGACATGGAGCGTCTCATGTTCGCGAACGACGTGACAGTGGTGGGGAACAAGTTTGTTGAGCGCCTCTAGACTCTTTTCTGAGCGTTGTTCTTGGACGAAGCCGACGGTAAGGACAATGAGGACGGCAACCGTGATGCTCACAGCATCATCGATATTGCCCATAATGGCGGAGATGGTGGCGCTTGCGCATAACAGTAGGATGAGCGGGGACTCGTAGATTGTTTTGGCAAATTTGATAAACACGGATTCGGGCGTCGCGACCGTGAATTCGTTGTATCCATGGGTGAGGCGGAGGGAGGATATATCTGATCTGAGCAAACCCGATTCTGAAGTACGGTAGTGTGATATGGTATCCTGTATGCAGTCACGTTAAGTCCAGTCAATTCAAGTGAAATCTGGCGAGTACATACTTGGATAGTACGATGCGCAAAACGCGCCGATAATGTTTCTTTTGTTTGATGCCTCTGTATTGTAGGTTGCGGGGTCCCCCTCCCGCTCTCCACGTTGCGCTCAGGTGGCTGGCCAGTAACAGTGCGAAGGGCTCGCGACCACAAACTGGAAGCCTCAGCGTTGACCGCCTGTGCGAATTCCGTTGGCGACGACAATGAGCCATCCAGGGCATGTCGCCGTAATGTTGTACTGTACGCAAAATGCGACTCGGCATCCGGAACTGGTCGCAGTCCACTGTTGTCGGCGTCTCCAGCTAGTAGTGGGAAATACGTCGACGCGGGCGGCGACTCCGGTCGCTGGCTCATGTTGGGGCGCGAGAATGACGAGCTCGTCGGGGTTGAAGTCGAAAAGGCTGATCGTTTTCGTTCCATTTCTACGGAGATGGAACTGGGCAAGCTGCGATCAGACGTGGCGTGGCAGTGTTCCCTGACACGTGACGTCTTCCACATATGTGGCGCACGTGGTACTGTCTATTTTTGGTTTGCTACCACCATTATCAACGCACTTCTCTGAACTTCGCTAATCATCTCGTCTGTGCGCACAAATTTGAACTCATCCTTCTCCAACAGACTAGGTAACCTCAATCAAATTTCCCAAAGTTGTACCCCAAGTACTTATATTTAGCACAGACTTTCAATCTCTCTTTCATTCAAATCTGCGACTGGCTTCGAGCTCAGGTAGATTCTGGCCTTGCATCCTGTACATGTATCATACTTCCGTTTCTCATCTTGCTTCTATCATCAGGTATCCTCTGTATATTCTCTCTCCACAATTCTCTTTAGGACTTACAACATCAAAGCTCAGATCTACAAAAGTTTTTATAGGGTGTATTCAAGGACAGACCAATCAGCCAAGTGCAAATTTGTTACGTTTTCCGCCTAAACCGTGACCGTTGACGTCCCACAATCGTCACTTCGCGTGAAATTGTATGGGGAGTGCCCATGGCCATGGCCTATCAATGGCATTGACGCAACTCGACTGAGAGTCCTACCTCCCGTAAAATTGACAGTTAAAGTCTGTCTCCTTGGGGATGTTTTCAATCGACTGGAACGGTTCCTCTCCCGTGCTTCTTTGCCGGACAAAGATCATGATGCTCCTCTGTAAAAAATATCAGCCTCCCGTGGATATCCAGATATGAAAACTACTAGCCACAATTCGGACAAGATCTCTACCTTGTGTCGTACAGTCAAATCCCCTCTGAAGTCTACTGCGATTTGATTCGAGCTTGTCAGCAAGCCCGCGTCTGTTTTGTTACTCCTGCGCGCTACACATGGAACACCGAGTGAGGACTTGCCCAGATTTTCGACGGGTATCCATTGTCGTACGCACGACTAACGGCGACATTCGGTATACTGGTCACGATGCGATAGTTTTTGGAAACTCGATGTCTACAATCTTCCTCTCTCACGGAAGACCGTAGATCTCTTTTGGGTGATCTTCGAATAGTCTTGTGTGGTACCCAACCTAGCCGTCATCTGGCCGTCATGCACTATTAACACTCAATCGAGGGCGTGCATAGACGAAGACTCGACAGACCGGCATTCAAATTCTACGTCTCCGGCTCGTTTACGGCGTGCTCAATACAATGTGGGCGGCTCTACACATCAACCTGAGTCTCTTTTGTGTGTCTGGCAAACCTGGGTATCACAGGTGTACGCCAGCGTTGACTCGCAAGTACGTGTCTACATTTCGCCCTTCTGAATGACTGACAGATATGTTTGCAGACCTTGTTCTTTCGATGACTGTCTACCTCCGAGGACGTCTCAGGAAAGATGCCAGCAGCTCTACATCCTCTTCGTTACAGCGTCCTGAGGAAATCCAACGCAATGGAGATGAAGCGGTGCAGGTTAGGATGTCGCGGACCTTCCGCTTCATGCCGGCGGGATTTGTGAGATCGCCCAGTGAGGTATGCATTCGAGTTCTTACGGAAGTCTGAATGTAAGGATGTTGTAAAGTCCCCAGGGTTGAATAAACGTAGCGACTGTACGGGTGAGCCTGAGTAGGTTGTAATCACCTTCTAGTTGAAATTGCCCATCACTTATAGTATAAATTAGGATCTACGAAATCTGATTATCGTCCTCAGAGCCATCGATGACATCCCCAACGAGTGTTCGACTGCCAGGAATCCAAAGTCTTCTCCCCGGTGAGTAGTCTTCCCCATTTCTTACCGTCACGGGCTCTCAATCTCGCCGCCGGGAATATAGAACATATCTTCCGCCAGTTCGAGCACGCTAACGCCGACACCACCATGAGTACTGGCCGCTCTACCGCTGTGCAGCAGCACCCCCTTAGTAATGTGTCGGCGATGCCACGGGACGTAGTCTCCGACGAAGCGGACGACGATGTAGACGACGAGAACCAAGCAGAAGGCCTTCCCGCTCCAGGACCAGGCTCCTACGAGAGGGATCACGTCTGTATCTACTGCAATCGAAGGTGTAGTCGACCTAGTCTGCTGCGTGTCCATATGCGCATTCACACGGGTGTAACTCGTGAGTATCATTTCCGCTGTCGCCGTGCTGACAGAAATTAATTTCAATCTTCCATCAGCGTTCCAATGCCCAGATCCTAATTGTGGACGTGTCTTCAACGTCAAGTCCAATATGAAGCGTCACTATGCGCGCCACATTCCGAAAAATGCTCGCGGTAGCTCGAATACTAATTCGGCGTCTTCTCAGGTACGCCCAAGCAAGTATTCTAAGGATGTTGAGCACGACTCATTGTTCTGCGTTTTTGAAAGATACCACAATACCCACAGATTCGAGACGGCGGCAGTGAGCACAGTGTCATGAATCACGACCAGGAAATACAGCAAGGATACCCCAGGACATCTTACGGCCACGGCCAGAACTCGTGACCACGGTATCGGTAGCTTTGTAGAACGGCGTCACTATGAAGCATCCGCTGTGTACACGATTCTCTGCGCAGAGTTGACGAGGCATCCGAACCTTCGATCCTTGTAATAACGTACCAATCAAGAGAGCACGAGTTTAATTGTTGATAGAATGTGATAAAGCTTGCATATTGTACGGTGCATACTTCCACCGGGTTGGACTTTTGACGCTCAACACAATTCCAAGCGATATCCACACGCATGTGTATTCTTCGAACCCATATGGATCTATACCTCGGGCCTCCATGGAAGGACTCTGGCTGTTATGAGAAACTCGCGCCTGCTCCTTTACGTTCTTTCGCCACTAAAGGTACAAGATAACCTATAGATTCCGCTCCTGAGGAACACTACTTGGCCGCGGCGCGAGTCATTCGTCTCAACTGAGATCCCGGGGAGAGTTCGGCGAAAGGTTCGCTAACACGCAAAAGGATTATACTATTTGGGGACCCACGCAAAGAGGCTTACTCTCAAGTACAAGATCATACGGTTATATACTCGTCGCTTTCCGAAGATCCCTGATCATATAGGAATAGACCCCAGAGACGTCAAGACGCGTAGGATCAGCAGTGCTGATCCTCGGGAAGTCGGACGTCACGGTCTACAGTCGTATAACCGCGTACGTACGTACGTACCTACCCACCCATCGCGCCCAAGAGTGAATGGGCCATCGATACTCTGATCCCCGAATGTTGAACGTGAACGCTGAGCTCTTAAAATATCGCGTTCCCGCGCGAGATTAGCGGGCTGATCATCGTTGTGGGGAGTTTGATCTACCTTGTCATGAAGATGATGATGAGCCACTGATCAATCGTCAATGAATGGCGTTTTGGCACGTCCTGGTATTCTGATCGAAGAGAGAGCTTCGGAGCTTGTTACAGCCAATTCTCAGGAAGCAATCACTGTCGGTCTCTCGCTCATCTCGCTCATCAATACGGAGCGGCGTGCCTTTTGTTGCTCCTGGACCTACGCCACGAAAGGAACCGCGGAAACGGGCACTGGCAGACGCAGGGGCCTACTACCCTTCTGAAAGTCTCAGTTGATGCTGGGTCCTTTCTACTGTTTTTGGATAGCCCTTGAAGCTATACGACTTGTTCCCTACTTCCCTCTCGCCCTGCCATGAGGCCTTCCTCTTCGTTTGAAGTGCCAGTTTCGTAGTTTTGTCTATCCATCTCAATCAAGACGAATGCCATACATATGGCTATTCTTCACCGCAAATATGCCTATCGAGGCGTACAATATAAACGCGTGGCGGCGCTTCAAGGGTTATCTCCAGCCCCACAAAAGATCGGTAGGCTGCATGTCGGTCGATCCACTTGATGCTTCCGTGCCGAATAGTAGTTGCTATGAACTTTGAATGTTGAATTAGCAAATAGTACAATAATATTCCAAACAACAAAGAACAAGGTCCCGGTATTCAAAAGAATGTTACAAGGTATACAGTTAAATAATTTGTCACCCCAACATCACTCGTTGGCAACCTTTAACACCTTGTCCCTCCGCCCAGTCACCTCATCAGAAGAAGAAGAATCAGATTCGTAGTCAGAATCATTGCCTTGACCGAATGGATTCGGGATAGTCGATGCTGCAGATCTACCAAGGGTGTCATAGTGTGAGGCGTAGCTTTCCGGCGGTGGAGGCGGAGGCTTGGGTGATTGTGAATAACGCGGAGAAACGGGAGGCGGACGGTCAACATAGCCATTATCAGGAAGTGGAGGTGACGCCTGAGAATAGCGGGGTGACACCGAAGGAGAGGGATCGATTGCGAGGCCCATATCGGATCCTCGACGTAGATCGTACGGGTGAGTTGGGGGACTGGGCGAAGGTGAATAACTATAATCATAACCTTGGTGCTGGAAGCGGTTCCCTTCGTCGTGATACGTGC
Source organism: Mucidula mucida (assembly GCA_015501055.1). Classification (NCBI taxonomy): domain Eukaryota; kingdom Fungi; phylum Basidiomycota; class Agaricomycetes; order Agaricales; family Physalacriaceae; genus Mucidula; species Mucidula mucida. The sequence continues at coordinate 223,317 of JADNYV010000044.1, forward strand.
TGTGATAGGACGCATACTGAGAATGATACCCGGCCTCTGGAGGAGCCGCAAAGGCAGGGTACGGCATCGCGTCCGCCCGCCCGACCTCGCCCTCCCATGAAGACGAAGACACGCCCATCGAGCGTGTACGCTGCACGCCCACACCAGCAGCGCCAGCACTCGTCCCCATGCCCATACCTATTTCCTGCATGTCCCCATATGCTCCATGCTTGTACCCCATCGTGCTATGCATGTCATGATCTCGCTCAACGCTAAAGTCGGCGTAATCGTGATGTCTAGGGGTGTTTGCTGCCGCGGCCGCGAGCTCTCGATCCCACTTCAACGCACGCCGTCGCCGGATGCAAGTCATGAAGGCCACGAAGAGAATGCCAACGGCAAGTAACCCGACGACGCTAAAGACGCCAGCGACAGCGCCTGTGTTCTCCATGAATCTGTGACACGTAGTCAGTGATACTGTCAAGGGGGGGGGGTGAGCAGCGGGATCGTGTGATGTGTTCTGGAACAGGAGGGCGTGTGGAATAAGGAGACTGCAGTGCACGAAAACGATATGCGGTGGGAAGGGAGCACTCACCCAGTAGCTTTGGCGCTTGAAGCCGCTCCATCGCTCGTTAGGCTTCCAGACGGAGCCACCACAGGGACAACGCGAGTGATTGTCACGACTCCTCCGCTCGAATCCGTCGTGAGAGCGGTTACACTGACTACAACCGGCTTCGAGCTCGAGAAAGACGTCGGAGTGATTATCGGGGCAGCCGAGGTGCTTGTGGGCGTCACAACGGGAGTACTAGTAGTCGAACTAGAACTACTAGAAGCAGTAATGACAGACGATGAAGCCGAGGTCGTGGTCGCTATAGCATCGCTCGTAGTCACGATAGACGAGGACGTCAAAGACGTGGAGCCTAACTGGGAATCCGAGGAAGTCGGTAAGCTAACGGAAATGGAACTCTCGGTGGAGCTCTCAGCTAGGAAGAAAAATTGTTAACTTGTGATGATTGAAAAAGCCAGAAAGGGACTGACACATCTCTCAAATTCCTCAGGTTCCTAGCACAATCATGCAGAGACGGTGAGAGGCAAGGAAGCGAGAAACGAGGTGGCGTCAAGTAAGTAAAGACAGGTGGACTGTTACGTAAAAGTCAGCAGATGCTTCGCCCCCGAAGATATTAGACAGAAACGCCCTATGTTGTGTGTCTGGGCGTTTGAAAAGAGGGGTTCCATTTGAGAAAGGAGAGGCTGGGCAACATATTCGCGGATGAACTGCAGGACCTCCTAAAGACGAAACGGCGTTGACATACGTACATGGGCAAGATGTCCTATTAAATTCCGGTCGACGTCCATTTTGTAGAAGCCGTAATGTCAACTAGCATCGCATATACTCACGGCGCACTAGTATACAACGGCGTTGCTCCCTCGACAAGCCAGGAGGACAGCGCTTCTGCGTCTTCGTTCGAAATACTGAGAATCTCAAATGTAAACGATCTAGATAATTACTATCAGTACAAACGCTTGAGATGAAAAGTATGATGATGTACAAATACACGAACCTATCAGCCACTTCAAACACCTCGGTACACCTCCAATAGACTGCTGAACGCTCCTCGGAGAGCCTTTAAGCACACCGCTGGAACGAGCTCTAGACGAGTCGCGTTATGCGCTTTAAGATGAAGCCAAGAATGGGGGTGCTTGAAAAACGGTAAGAAAATGGAGAAACCAGTCATACGTTCCCTCTTCAACGAGAGCGGGTGCCAATCATTCTGCCATAATCTGGTGCAGCAAGCATTGTGGCCAAAGTGCACGTCGTAATCGCGTATCAACGCGCTCACTACATGAGGCGTTAGACAGTGGCCTGCCTGGTATTACTATTAGAATCATCGAGAAAGTATAGAAATAATCGTCGCGTACATTTTGCGTTCGCATCGCCAGACGATGAAAACCATGGTGTTTCCAGGGCGAGAGAGCACTCCTCCCATGTTTGAACTAGAACGATTGGAACGTGGTCCCAGCCTCTGCTGGCATTTGCCCAGCTAGTTTTCCATCGCACTTGAAGGGTGAATTGCGGACGCAACGAATCGTATTAAAAACATGAGCGATGATGGTGGTTACCGATAGAAAACGAGGACACTTAAAAAATACACCGAAAGAGGTAGGTCTTTTTTGAAACTCCGAAGATATTCGGTGCCAGACTCTCTCAACTTCAGATTTCTGGACAGCACACATATTATCCGCCCCGGTCATCAAAAGTGCGACGCTCGCGCCTGCAGATAATTCTATTTCGATCCCAACCTCTTGCTCCTAAAACTCCGACATTCATTCATATTACACGCCTCTTTTGTAGTGAACAAACCACATATAGATTCTATCAGAGAACCTAGTGGAGTCGAAACCAAGAGTATTACCGCTTTGAAGACCATATCCGATATGTGTGCAACCCAGGGCCAATTGGTCACCGGCTCTGCATAGGAATTCTTAAGTTTCCACAGAGGAAATACTTTTTGACAAGGCAAATTCAAATGCGGAGGGGATCATATAGGCTACAAATCGAAGTAGTATTGTACAACACGTATGGATGTTATAACTGGGTATAGTGATAATGAATGTCCGCAAGAAACCTCATTCTAAGCGTCGTCGGATATCCCAATGTTCATCATCCCTGTCTTCATTGCGTTCATGATGAAGGTCCAAATGTGAGGTGTCGAAGAATGGCGAAGTAGAGGAGAATGGGGCGTCGTCGCGGTGAGGAACCGCATTAGCGCATACGGCGGAAATACCGTCTCTTGTATCTTGAGCACTAGAAGGACGTGATGCTGCATCACTTGGGCTCGCCGGCTTCGAATCTACAACAGCAGGACTTTCCGAACATGTAGTTGCTGCAGTGGAAGATGTGAGGCGTATGCAAGATGTCAAGTTACTCGTTGTTGATGCTGAAGTATGTGCAGGGGATGCGGTGGTCAAGACAAGAGTTTCAGCGGGCTCGAGCTTTTCTCCAAGCTTACAGTCGGAAGCAAGCACCTCCGCGACGTTTAGATCTACTAGGTGCTGCCACCACTCGCGCACTAGAGCAGTAGGGAAATCGTGGAATAACGTCCTGGCTGCTGCAACCATGTTTTCAATGGATGCCGTCACTGGAAGCGCCATGAGCGCATCAATGAGAGTCATCCGACACGACAAGCTTCCCCCGTATGTAAAGCAAATCGCCTACAAGCTCGCAATGCTGGCGAATACGTCGATAGTCACGAGGAAAGTTGACCCGGGAATGACCACCCAGAGATAGCTTTAGGCAAGCGTACACGGCATAGGGTACCACATCCAGATTGCCGTCTTCGATGTAAACATCTGCAACACTCTGAGCAAGGGCGCGCAAGTAGGGAGGAGGCAGAGACATGAAGAAGGAAACCTATCAAGGATACCGTAAGTACGAACAGCGCGAGGCGATTGTAGTACACGTACGAATCTGGGACGCAAGGTGATGGTAGTAGTAGGAAGCCGGATTCAAACTGCACCAGGGTTAGGGTTAGCCACATTGTAAAGAACAGGTGAAAAGTACAGATACTTGAAAACTGAGGGTGAAGGGGTAGATGATCTCATGAGAACACTGAGCAATCTATTGACCCCAACGTGCCCTCGCGGCGATACCATTAGCTGTGGCAATCCGTCGATGATATTGCCTGCAATACGACCCGCAAGGCGCACGGCTACCAGATACCACGATGAATGAAGATGGCTCATAACTTGGCTTATACACTATTGTACCACAGCCAATGTACTCTTTTATGATGAAGAGATTAGTTGGCGTAGCGCCTCCCAACACAGTTCTTGTATCACATCCAGCCATTCAGATCATTATTATCGAACTGCTGTTAATCTATATGAGAATTCGAAGAATGTCGTTGCAAAAAGATCGTTGATATGCAACTGTAGGGTACTATAGGCAATGAATTCAAAATGCGTGATGGAAGAGAAATGAAAAGAACCTCTGTTTATCTCGTCAAGCTGCAAGAAACTTTTAATGCGCGACAAATATTCTTCCATTTGGCGTCCTGCCGGAAGAATAACCAATGGGGAACGCAAAGCCGTTCTAAGTAGGCACGAGAACCATCGGCAGCGCCCCGGTTCGCAGGCAATGCCTCTGCAAGATCTTTGTAGTTGAGCCTGGAATTGAGCGCGCTAAAGATTTCTGGAATGCTTTGGGAGAAGACATTGCGTGATAAGCAGCTACCAATGTCCAATACACAAAGGTGTGGCAGCCTTGACAAGTGTTGGCTGAATGTCATTCCAGAGATAAAATCAATGCTCAAGGGATATTCGTGGATGACGAGCTCTCCAACACAGTCAGTGTGCGATAAGAATTGGAGGAGATTGCACGTGTTCTCAAAATGCTGAGCTTTTAGGCTGCACCCCACATGATTGATATACAGTTTTGTTAGGGTCTTCGTAGCGCGGTCTAGTGAAATAGGAAAGTGAAGGATTCAATAGTCCTTGTCGGGCGTAAATTCAAGCGTAAGATCCTGCAATGCAGGCAGATCAAGAGCGGACAAAAGATTCTTCAAGTCCCCAGCATCGGCATATTTGTTTTCTGTGACAGAGAGTCGCTGAAGTCTGGGAAGGGAACAAACACCATTCATAGGAGTATAATACACCCAACGACAATCGCAAGATGCTCCAGATTTCGTACATCCTGGAGCTGTCTCAGGCCGCATGTGTCAGAGGCAGAGAAGCCGAGGATGGTGGTAAGTTGAACCCATGGAAGAGGGACACTACCGAACGACCATGGTCGATGAGCACTTGCGCAAAAAACGCGTAGCGCAAGCGTACTGGCGGGGTTAAATAAGGAGAGCTCTTCATTCAGCACTGTTGGGGACAAAACAAGTCTTTCGAGGCGGGGAAAAAGAGTGCCCAAAAAGGACTGAAGTGACGAGGCCAATACATCATCCAACGTCAGATCCTTCCAAAGGGGTACTGTTGTTTCAAGGACTGCAAAGACTGGATGGCTCCCGACGTCGCGCCCATTGCTAATGTTGATTCTCAATGGGAGGCCCTTGGAGCGGTTGAAGAACAATATCATTTTGTAGATGGACTGGCGCGTAGTGATCAACGTCTGATGCTCCTCAAAGTCGAGCTCAAAATATGTCCAGAGCTGCGGAGAAGACAATGCGAGGCTTTGCCATCGATGGCATACATGACTTAGGTCCACGGAGAGAATCGTGGATCCAAAGAGTCATGTAGCTTTCATCAATGCAATGAGAAAAGATTTCCGACATAACCTCCGTTGGAAGTGAGCGCATGGGATGGAGAAGGGATTTGCATCATCCGCATGCTCCTCGGCTCGAAGACGCGCCGTAACAAGCTCGTCCAGCATGTCCTTTGTCTGGGCAATCTTTTGGTCGAGGTCCTGGATGATCTTAGGAGATTTCTCCATAATGAGACGGAAGTCGCAGAGTTAGACGTCAAGGGGAGCATGATTTCCGCAAAGAAGTTGTTCGACACGTGCAGTTCGTTTGAGCGTAGGTTCTTTTGGTTGTAGGGAGAGGAGGGCGCAGGTGGGACCGATTGAGAGACAGACATTTTTAAGCTGAACGGCGTGTTGGTCTTAGTAGCGACATTTAGTCAGAAGTTGCACTCACTAGTTGTACGTTTTCTCAACAAAAGCTTAGAGCACGTATGACGAGACGAGTGTTGGTGGCTACTAGACATGATGAAAGGGATTCCAAGAGATACACCACTGCCGCGTACCTTCGACGCGTCCAGTGCGCCGTCAAGTCAGATAGTGAGTATTACTGAAACTTGCTTGATACAGAAGGTCTGGTGGACAGGATAATTTGGCTGTATGAAAACTGATGGGGGAGGGTCAAGAACTGCCCCGGAAGTTTCGGCCCGGAGAACATCCTGTCCTTTTTACCTCCATGTCACTTCAAAAGAACGCTTAATTCAAACTGTTATGAACGTGCACAGTCGCTGCTTTTCGACCAGACTTTCCAAAAGAACTGGTTGCCTGATCTTCCCAAAGATGGGAGTCTGAACTCAAGGATGCTATCTTACGCCTCATCAACTTTGTGGTCGCGTTTCCTCTTCGTCAAATCAGCTTTCCCTGCCGCCGAATATGGAAGCCATCCTTTACCTTGGAAGACCTCCAGTATGTTTCACTCCTTCCTGTATCTTCAAACTAATGGAATGGATAGATAATGTGGTATATATATAAGATAGGCGACATCCACAAGTAACCACATCACGTGGTCATTGTGTGACAGCACCTTCCCGCTCGTTTGGCGGGCGGCGGGCGGGATGGCGCGCGAAACGGAAACCAAGGAAACATCCCTTCTGGATGTTTCCTCGGGGTTTAGGTTGTGGATTGTCAATATTTATGTTCAATAAAAAGTTTTTTGAGGATTTTTTCAGAAAGGTGTAAAACAGCTTTTCTGACCTCAGGAGACGATTTGAGTTTTTGGTCCGAAAAATTTTGCGCAAGTGTGGCGCAATTTGTAAGGCCTCGTGGGGACCTCGTGGGCACTTCGTGTACGCCCTAAGCAGCACTCTTGCCTCGTGTTTATGCTTACATCCTTTCAGCAACATGCCCAAGTATAAAAAGACCAAAAGAGCAAAGAATCTCGGAGAGTACGCGAAGAGGGTATGCCATTTTTACTGCCATGTATCCATTACTGACACAGAACAGATCAATAAGAAGCCGGAGACGAGAGAAGCACCTCCCGATGACAGTGATGGCAAGGATTATTCCATGCCGGAAGATGTCCCGACTCAGGACTCTGACGAAGAGCTCATTGTTTTAGATGAGGACGATGCACCACTCATGGCCAAGGGTGATTTACTCAAATGGCTCAATACCACTGCTACGGATGTTCACTCCAGTAGTGCACCAACGCGATGTGGGCCTTATCATACTTGTCGACTCGGACAGGATGTCTCAGTGAGACGACAACAAGAGATTCAAGCAAAAGATAAAAAATAGGTGGAGCGCGAACAGCGCGAGGAGCAGAGATTACGCCTTAAACCCACTGCCATCAAAGACTTCTTCAAGAAGAACATTGAATTCAGCAACAACGACCGTGATGCTGACCCGCCCATTCCATCCACATCTCTTGAAGTTCCATCTGTTCCCTTTCCCCTTCATTCCAACTCCTTATCAGCCAACTCCTCTTGTGCCGGTTCTGTTGCATCGTCAGCGGGGTCAGCTGTGCCGGCCTCAGAAATATCCACCGATGAGTACAACGACACGGATATGGATGATGTGGACGATCCGATTGCACCGTTACTGAACGACAACTCAGAGGAGCCAATACAGTTGATTGACAATGCACCAAAGGATCTCATGACGCACGAAGAGATGGAAGAAGAGGGTCTAGAGACGTTCGGTATTGATCTTGTCAACAAGCTTGGCCTTGATTTGTTTGAAGAAGACAACACACCATCACATCAGACAGAGCAGCCACCATCTTCCTCAACCCCATCTGCATCCGCTTCAGTCCCGTCTGCTGGTCCTGGCCCATCTATCCGTCCTAGCCCGAAGGAGTGGTTTGTTTATGCTGACAAGTCATTCAATCTCCAAGCAAAAGAGGTCGGTACGGGAAAGGCCTCACCATTATCCACGCCAACAGCAAAGCAAGTTGATGACAGTATCATCAGTCTTGACGCCATTCTTCGTCCGCGTCGCAAGACAGGTCGGGGGTATAAACCGCCCCCTCCGTTAGGGCGTGTCGTCCTTGCTCGGCTTGGTCTAATGCTTCAGTTGCTTCACTTATTCAAGCGAGCTGGATTGAAGGGTTGGATTGAGCAGTCTCTAGAGGTGGTGGACAAATGCTCGTCAAAGGGGCCTGCACTTGCGTGTAGTCTTTGCAGATGGACAACTGCCTTTTGTAGGGATCAGAAAACCCTCCCGTTATCAAAATGGGGAACTCACAATGCATCCATACTTGACCAGGACGAAGATCTTGCCAACATATCCATCTTCATCTGCAGTCGCTTGGGAAATGGGTGTTGGCCGACAATGTTGTTCAATATGTCGCAGGTCCCTTGTTTCAAGCGCAACTCCGAGTGAAAAAAGTCATTTCACAGAGAACTGCTGAACACTGGATGATACAGATGTCATATTGTTGGAAGGAGGAGAAGCGAGAGCAATACTCAGATGGGCATGAACGCAAGATGTTCGCACATATCGCCAGGATGTCTTCATGCCACAGTGGCAAGGGTTTGAGCTGTGTGGCCGTTACTGGGATGGTGACAGTTTGGATGCAGAGTCATTGAACGTGATGCGAAAGAGAGAGCAACAAAGTATGGAGATGGACGAATTGTTGTTGTCTGGCGTCATGACGAGTCGACATTTTATGTCCATAATCGACGGAAACTGGGCTGGCGGCATGAAAATGCGAAAGCAGAGATTAATCCCAAAGGAGAGGGTGTCAGCAAGATGGCGGGAGATTTTGTGTCGCCAGATTATGGATGGTTGCGATCAAGAGAGCCTCGGGCAGATGGGTGCGTTATCATTGATCGGATCTGAGTCTTAATCTCACACAATCACTTTCAGGACATTTGAGGATGCTTGTGTCCTCCATCGTTCTGGGAAAGCACGAGATGGATATCAAACTGTGGAGCATATCATTGCCCAAGCTACTCGCGCCATGGATATCCTGGACCGCGATTATCCAGATGAGCGACACATCTTCGCGTACAATAATGCCACCATTCATTCAGCTCAAGCACCAGACGCCCTTAGCGCAATGAAGATGACTGCTGGACCCTCCACCAACTTCATAAAGTCAAAAAGGGTGATACAACAGAGCAGATCCGTATGTGCAATGCATTCTTCAAGGATGGGACTCCGTGTTATGAATCACCATATTTTCACATTTTCAATCTGATCATATCTTATCGGGGGGCTTGTCTTATCAACCAATGGACTGTTTCATCATCTGTTTCATCACCAATCATACTCCTTTTTCATTACCAAAGCCATACTCATGTCGGACACACGCCCAACACATGGATGACATCATACATGCTGATACCTCATGGACTCCCTATTGAATACACACCACCGATACTCGTAGCACACATGGTTGTTTCAGTATTATTACTTACATGCAGTTACCACTCGTATTTAATGGTTTCATGGACTAGTAGTATACAACACTGGGTCAAGGGCGTGGAGCATCCCTAGTGGAAACATGTATGGACAAGGAGTCCCAAACATAGACTTACTAGTATATAAGCAGTAGTGTAGTATCATTGTACTTTAGTTCCGATCTCGTTTATACACCTGGCCTAGCCTAGTCTTACAAACAAACACTTTCTCTTTCAGTCTTCTGTGGTACCTGGTTGAGTCTCGTGGCTTAGTCAGTCGCTAACAGAAGATCGGAACTACTTTCTACCACCTACCACACATCCCTGATCGTCGATCAGCACTTCGCTGTTTGATCATTGCACATTCCCCATCCCCTTTCCTGTTTACAGATCGACGGATTCTAATTCCAGCGCACATCGCATACATGTGTATTGGTCCCAGTAGCGCGGCTAACAGTTAGAGATAACTGCCTCGGGTGCTGGAAGTAGCCGCTCTCACGAGAACGAACTTTTGGCAGTTGCACTTCAGTGGGCGCTGTTTACGGGTCAACCCCCGTTCCCAGGAAAACTTCGGCTTACCTCACACCAGAGGGACGTCGGCTGGGCAATTGTGAACTTGTGACAAGCTCTTGGGCTCCGTAGATACATAGTCAGTAGTTGGTAAAATAGCGTAGACAGTTACAATACCTACCTACTTTACTTACCTTACGATACACACCATCATTCCCCACCCTACCAAGTCCTGGATTCTATTTCAGATCTAGGCGACTCCTCCTTATTCATCCAAACCTCTATTCCCTCACCCGTTTCATCAAAATCCGCATCTCTCATATCCCCACTTTCACCCTTTCACTCTCCATCCTATCACCCCAATTCATCATGTCCAACGAAGCACCCGAAACCGCTCCTCACACACCCCTCATCACGCCGATGTCGAAACCAAAGGCCAATCCCTTGTCAACAAGCCTTATGACTATGACGGGGATAAGTCCAAGTATAAGAGCTGGTGGCGATCAATGTTCACATACATCCGTGACAAGAAGAACAACCTCACATCTGACTCCGAAAGGATCGATGTTGTTCTCTCCTACATCCGAGGAGATCACGTAGATGCTGGGTGCAGAACTACTCGGACCAGAACTTCGACGAGGAAGAAGAGGAATGGACAGTCTCTTGGACGGAGTTCAAGGAAGATTTGAAGGAGCGATTTGTGGATTCCAATCTTGCGCAAGACGCGCAAGACCAGATCGAGCGGTTGCGCCAGGGGCAAGACACCGCTCAAGATTTCTTCCAGAAGTTCGAGGTTCTGCTCACTCAGGCAGGATATTTGAAGGATGACGCATTTGTTGTGCGACTTCTCGAGACCAACGTCAATGAGAAGATCATTGATCAGATCTATGGCAGCCGAGACGGGTTGCCAGAGAAGTACAAGGATTGGAAGGCACAATCATTCAGATTGATCAGCTGTGGAGAAGGCGGACGGCAAGCAAGAGGTCCGGCATGCAGTCCCGGCCCCTAGCTCCGCAGGCGGCTACATCGAGAGCCAATCCTACGAACCCACCCCCGACGCCAATCACACGACGAGATGCCACCGGTGTTACCTATGGAGGAACCGGCTGGCCGATGGACATCGACAACGCACGTCAAAGAGGACTTTGCTTCAGCTGTGGCGAACACGGCCATGTCAGCAGTTTCTGTCCTAAGAAGGGTAGACCCCAGACGATTCGGGGGCTATGGACCGAAATGAATGACGAAGAGAAGAAGAAGTTGGCCAAGAGTTGGGTTTTGCGAAGCTCCCGCAGTAGACGCAGTCCTGCCGGAGCAGCCATCAAGGGAAGGGTCGTCAGATGCAGAATTTATTTACAGTACGGGTACTGAAACATCTAAAATATCATTGACGACTTCACCAACAAAACCTGCGAAAGAAAGATTTGAGCCAAATATGCCCGAGTGGATCGCACAACGGCTAAGAGAGGATGACGTGCCGAGAGCAGTGAGAGCATGGATGCTGGAGCGGAGAGAAAGAGAAGCGACGGAAGAGAAGGTGATGGCGATCAGAGCGTTGACAAAGGAAGCTGCGGTGGAAGTTGTGACGGAGTTGAAAAAGTCAAGGAAGTACATCCGGGGAACAAAGGGGCAGGACATGAAACTCCGAGTAACCATAGAGAGCGTACACACAGGCTCTGAATGGGAAACAAGTGCCCTTCTTGACAGCGGAGCAACGGGTTCTTGTGTCAATAAAGAATTCGTTGAGAAGAACGGACTCCCGATCAAGGAGTTACCGGTCAAGCTTCCTGTCTACAATGCGGATGGAACCCTAAACAGGGAGGGGCAATCAAAGGTTTTGTGGAGGTCCGGATGAAGATCGGTGATCACGCTGAAAAGATCAAGTTGGCCGTTACCAATCTTGGCAAAACAAGTATCTTTTTGGGGCTAGATTGGCTACGATATCACAACCCCACGATCAACCGGACGGAATCCACATTGACTTTTGATTGATGCCCAGACCGCTGCGGCTATCTACCCGAGTACAACTCACCGGAAGATGAAGGAGAAGATGTAGAAGAGAAGTTGGAAGAGGGAGAGCGTTTGTTCTGGATGGACTGGGACAATTATTGCAAAAGCGGAGAAAAGCTGAGATTACAACAGCCTTCATCTCCTGCTGCACCTTACATTGAGGAATTTTCCGATGTATTCAGCAAGGCGGACTTTGACAAGTTACCGGAGCGAAGACCACTTACGCCTGGTTCCAAACCGGTTGACTGCAAGGTTTATCCCCTTAGCCCATCCGAGCAGAAGGCATTAGATGAGTTCCTGGAAGAAAACATACGGACGGGACATATACGGCCATCAATTTCACCTATGGCATCACCCTTCTTCTTTGTCAAAAAGAAGGACGGAAGTCTTCGGCCCGTGCAGGATTATCGGAAATTGAATGACATGACAATCAAAAACCAATATCCCTTGCCGTTGATCCAAGAACTTATCAACAAGCTGAAGGGAGCGAAGTGTTTCACAAAGATGGATGTCCGATGGGGTTACAATAACATCCAGATCAAAGAAGGTGATGAGTGGAAAGCGGCGTTTAGAACAAACCAAGGCCTGTTTGAGCCCTCAGTTATGTTCTTTGGACTTACAAACTCGCCGGCGACTTTTCAATCGTTCATGAATCACATTCTGAAGGAGTTGATTGACGACGGACATGTTATAGTCTACTTGGACGATATACTTATCTTTACAACACTCTCGAGGAGCATAGACAGATTGTACGAAGGGTATTAGAAATATTACGAGTAAATAAGTTGTATTTAAAACCCGAGAAATGTAGTTTTGAGGCACATACTGTAGACTACTTAGGAGTTATTGTTGGAGGAGGAGAAGTGAAGATGGATCCGGCAAAAGTGGCCGTAGTGAAGGAATGGAAGGAGCCGATGAAGAAGAAGGAAGTACAGTCATTCCTGGGCTTCTGCAACTTCTACCGACATTTCATCCAGGGATTTGCGGGAGTAGCGAAGCCATTGACCTCGCTGACTGGGAAGGGGAATGGGTTTGGGGTATGGAGCAACACGAGGCGTTTGAGGAGTTGAAACGGAGGATGACGGAAGAACCCGTTCTGATCGTACCACGCGACGACGGCAAGTTTTGAGTTGAGGCGGACTCCTCGAACTATGCGAACGGGGCGGTTCTTTCCCAGTTTGTTAACGGAAAATGGAGACCAGTAGCTTTCCATCTTGCGTGCTGAACAAAGTGGAGCGCAATTATGAGATCTACGACAAAGAGATGATGGCTATTATGGACTGATCAACGACTGGTGGCAATATCTCCTAGGCGCTAAGGAGACAGTGGAGGTTTTCACCAATCATCAAAATCTTCAGTACTTCAGGAAACCGCAGAAGTTGAATCGGAGGCAGGCGCGATGGGTTACGGAGTTGGCGGAATATGACATACAGATGATTCATAAGCCAGGCAGGACGATGGGAAAAGCTGATGCCTTGTCAAGGATGACAGGCCTTGAGAAGGGGGAAAAAGACAACGAAAACGTTGTTTTGCTAAAACCAGAGTTTTTTATTTCACAAATTCAATTTTCTTTACATACAGTAGATACACCGGAGGACGAATTACTTAACAAAATCAAACAAAGAAAAGGAAACAAGGACAGATACATACAAAAAGCATTAGAAAACAAAGAAAAAGGATGGGAAGAGAAGGAAAATGGACTTATTATGTGGAAAGATCGTATTTACATACCGAAGGACAAGGAATTGCGGGGAAGAGTTATTGGAATGCACTATGATGCACAGCTTGCAGGGCATCCGGGACGGTACAAGACTCTTGAGTTGATCACACCGGAATCAGCCGAGATGTCCGCGAATACGTGGAAGGGTGTCAAAAATGCCAGGTTACAAAGTCACATTGCACAAAGCCGGCCGCACCCCTTCACCCTATTGATGTGCCAAGCAAGCCATGGGAGGTAGTAGGGACGGACATGATTGGAGAACTGCCGGAATCGGGAGGATACAACGCAATCAGCACGTTTGTGGACCATTTCACAAAGCGATTACGCATCATACCAACACACACCACTCTGACGTCGGAAGGCATGGCCCGCATTTACCGTGATTGCATTTTCCCCATACATGGATGCCACACAGATGATACATGATTGCGGTCCACAATACCACTCGCGTTTCATGAAGGAGTTGTACCGGTTGTTGGGCATACAAGGAAACTTTACAACGGTGTATCATCCACAGGCAAATGGGCAGACGGAACGGCTGAACCAAGAGATAGAACATTTCTTACGGTTATTTGTCAACTACCATCAGAACAACTGGCACAAATGGCTACCTCTGCCAAATTCGTTTACAACAATCAGTTCACTGGCGACCAAAGTCACTCCGTTCTTCGCAGACATGGGTAGACATCCCTAAAAGGCACCGCTCTGAAAACGGCATCGAGAAATGAGACTGCGCAGGAGTTTGCCGACAGCATGAGGAAGACATGGGAAGAAGTGGGGTCAGCATTGAAGATGGCAAAAGAGGACATGAAACGTTTTATGACAGGAAGCGAACAGAGGCAGTAGAGTACAAGGAAGGCAACAAAGTATGGCTGGAAGGGACGAATCTCAGCACGGACCAACCAATGAAGAAGCTCAATGACAAACGCTTCGGGCCGTTCAAAGTAATCAAGAAAGTTGGGATGAGCTCTTACAAGCTCCAGATTCCTCACACGTGGAAAAGCATTCATCCGTGTTCAATGAGGCCTGTTGACGCCTTACCACGAGCCGCAATTTCCGACGCAACCCAGACACGTCCATCACTGTGCTGGAAGGAGCCAACCGATGGAGGTTGAGAAAGTGGTGATCCCGGAAGTACGCGGGTTTCATACAGTTCCTGAAGGTATGCACACCGCAGACATGGACCGGCATGCAATCTCAACTCCTTCATGAAACGCGAGTGGTATTGTGGACCCAATCATGTATCATCTGTCGTGGCATCCCATGTATGGGGAAAATGCGATCACGGTAAATGCGGGCCATGCCTTCCGACGTCAGAGTGGTGTGTGTTGGTATGATGCGTAATCGCTTTGTGAAATGGTCCACAAACGTGCTGATGCGTTGTATCCTCCCGATTCCGGCAGTTCTCCAATCATGTCCGTCCCTACTACCTCCCATGGCTTGCTTGGCACATCAATAGGGTGAAGGGGTGCGGCCGGCTTCGTGCAATGTGACTTTGTAACCTGGCATTTTTGACACCCTTCCACGTATTCGCGGACATCTCGGCTGATTCCGTGTGATCAACTCAAGAGTCTTGTACCGTCCCGGATGCCCTGCAAGCTGTGCATCATGTGCATTCCAATAACTCTTCCCCGCAATTCCTTGTCCTTCGGTATGTAAATACGATCTTTCCACATAATAAGTCCATTTTCCTTCTCTTCCCATCCTTTTTCTTTGTTTTCTAATGCTTTTTGTACGTATCTGTCCTTGTTTCCTTTTCTTTGTTTGATTTTGTTAAGTAATTCGTCCTCCGGTGTATCTACTGTATGTAAAGAAAATTGAATTTGTGAAATAAAAAACTCCGGTTTTAGCAAAACAACGTTTTCGTTGTCTTTTTCCCCCTTCTCAAGGCCTGTCATCCTTGACAAGGCATCAGCTTTTCCCATCGTCCTGCCTGGCTTATGAATCATCTGTATGTCATATTCCGCCAACTCCGTAACCCATCGCGCCTGCCTCCGATTCAACTTCTGCGGTTTCCTGAAGTACTGAAGTTTTGATGATTGGTGAAAACCTCCACTGTCTCCTTAGCGCCTAGGAGATATTGCCCCAGTCGTTGATCAAGTCCATAATAGCCATCATCTCTTTGTCGTAGATCTCATAATTGCGCTCCACTTTGTTCAGCACGCAAGATGGAAAGCTACTGGTCTCCATTTTCCGTAACAAACTGGGAAAGAACCGCCCCGTTCGCATAGTTCGAGGAGTCCGCCTCAACTCAAAACTTGCCGTCGTCGCGTGGTACGATCAGAACGGGTTCTTCCGTCATCCTCCGTTTCAACTCCTCAAACGCCTCGTGTTGCTCCATACCCCAAACCCATTCGCCCTTCCCAGTCAGCGAGGTCAATGGCTTCGCTACTCCCGCAAATCCCGGATGAAATGTCGGTAGAAGTTGCAGAAGCCCAGGAATGACTGTACTTCCTTCTTCTTCGTCGGCTCCTTCCATTCCTTCACTACGGCCACTTTTGCCGGATCCATCTTCACTTCTCCTCCTCCAACAATAACTCCTAAGTAGTCTACAGTATGTGCCTCAAAACTACATTTCTCGGGTTTTAAATACAACTTATTTACTCGTAATATTTCTAATACCCTTCGTACAATCTGTCTATGCTCCTCGAGAGTGTTTGTAAAGATAAGTATATCGTCCAAGTAGACTATAACATGTCCGTCGTCAATCAACTCCTTCAGAATGTGATTCATGAACGATTGAAAAGTTGCCGGCGAGTTTGTAAGTCCAAAGAACATAACTGAGGGCTCAAACAGGCCTTGGTTTGTTCTAAACGCCGCTTTCCACTCATCACCTTCTTTGATCGGATGTTATTGTAACCCCATCGGACATCCATCTTTGTGAAACACTTCGCTCCCTTCAGCTTGTTGATAAGTTCTTGGATCAACGGCAAGGGATATTGGTTTTTGATTGTCATGTCATTCAATTTCCGATAATCCTGCACGGGCCGAAGACTTCCGTCCTTCTTTTTGACAAAGAAGAAGGGTGATGCCATAGGTGAAATTGATGGCCGTATATGTCCCGTCCGTATGTTTTCTTCCAGGAACTCATCTAATGCCTTCTGCTCGGATGGGCTAAGGGGATAAACCTTGCAGTCAACCAGTTTGGAACCAGGCGTAAGTGGTCTTCGCTCCGGTAACTTGTCAAAGTCCGCCTTGCTGAATACATTGGAAAATTCCTCAATGTAAGGTGCAGCAGGAGATGAAGGCTGTTGTAATCTCAGCTTTTCTCCGCTTTTGCAATAATTGTCCCAGTCCATCCAGAACAAACGCTCTCCCTCTTCCAACTTCTCTTCTACATCTTCTCCTTCATCTTCCGGTGAGTTGTACTCGGGTAGATAGCCGCAGCGGTCTGGGCATCAATCAAAAGTCAATGTGGATTCCGTCCGGTTGATCGTGGGGTTGTGATATCGTAGCCAATCTAGCCCCAAAAAGATACTTGTTTTGCCAAGATTGGTAACGGCCAACTTGATCTTTTCAGCGTGATCACTGATCTTCATCCGGACCTCCACAAAACCTTTGATTGCCCCTCCCTCGTTTAGGGTTCCATCCGCATTGTAGACAGGAAGCTTGACCGGTAACTCCTTGATCGGGAGTCCGTTCTTCTCAACGAATTCTTTATTGACACAAGAACCCGTTGCTCCGCTGTCAAGAAGGGCACTTGTTTCCCATTCAGAGCCTGTGTGTACGCTCTCTATGGTTACTCGGAGTTTCATGTCCTGCCCCTTTGTTCCCCGGATGTACTTCCTTGACTTTTTCAACTCCGTCACAACTTCCACCGCAGCTTCCTTTGTCAACGCTCTGATCGCCATCACCTTCTCTTCCGTCGCTTCTCTTTCTCTCCGCTCCAGCATCCATGCTCTCACTGCTCTTGGCACGTCATCCTCTCTTAGCCGTTGTGCGATCCACTTGGGCATATTTGGCTCAAATCTTTCTTTCGCAGGTTTTGTTGGTGAAGTCGTCAATGATATTTTAGATGTTTCAGTACCCGTACTGTAAATAAATTCTGCATCTGACAACCCTTCCCTTAATGGCTGCTCCGGCAGGACTGCGTCTACTGCGGGAGCTTCGCAAAACCCAACTCTTCAGCCAGCTTCTCTTCTCTTCGTCATTCATTTCGGTCC
Organism: Mucidula mucida; assembly: GCA_015501055.1. Lineage (NCBI taxonomy): Eukaryota > Fungi > Basidiomycota > Agaricomycetes > Agaricales > Physalacriaceae > Mucidula > Mucidula mucida. The sequence continues at coordinate 240,780 of JADNYV010000044.1, forward strand.
ATAGCCCCCAAATTGTTGGGGTCTACCCTTCTTAGGACAGAACCTGCTGACATGGCCGTGTTCGCCATAGCTGAAGCAAAGTCCTCTTTGACATGCGTTGTCGATGTCCATCGGCCAGCCTGTTCCTCCATAGGTAACACCGGTGGCATCTCGTCGTGTGATTGGCGTCGGGGGTGGGTTCGTAGGATTGGCTCTCGATGTAGCCGCTGCGGAGCTAGGGGCCGGGACTGCATGTCGGACCTCTTGCTCGCCATCCGCCTTCTCCACAGCTGATCGATCTGAATGATCTGTGCCTTCCAATCCTTGTACTTCTCTGGCAACCCATCTCGGCTGCCATAGATCTGATCAATGATCTTCTCGTTGACGTTGGTCTTGAGAAGTCGCACAACAAATGCGTCATCCTTCAAATATCCTGCCTGAGTGAGCAGAACCTCGAACTTCTGGAAGAAATCTTGAGCGGTGTCTTGCCCCTGGTGCAACCGCTCGATCTGGTCTTGCGCGTCTTGCGCAAGATTGGAATCCACAAATCACTCCTTCAAATCTTCCTTGAACTCCGTCCAAGAGACTGTCCATTCCTCTTCTTCCTTGTCGAAGTTCTGGTCCGAGTAGTTCTAGACCCATGCATCTACGTGATCTCCTTGGATGTAGGAGAGAACAACATCGATCCTTTCGGAGTCAGATGTGAGGTTGTTCTTCTTGTCACGGATGTATGTAAACATGGATCGCCACCAGCTCTTGTACTTGGCCTTGTCCCCGTCATAGTCATAAGGCTTGTTGACAAGGGATCGGCCTTTGGTTTCGACATTGGCATAATGAGCGGGTGGTGATGAGTGGTTTCGGGTGCTTCGCTGGACATGGTGAATTGGGGTGATGAGATCAGAGAGTGAAAGGGTGAAAGTGGGGATATGAGAGATGCAGATTTTGATGAAACGGGTGAGGGAATAGAGGTTTGGATGAATAAGGAGGAGTCGCCTAGATCTGAAATAGAATCCAGGACTTGGTAGGGTGGGGAATGATGATGTGTATGTAAGGTAAGTAAAGTAGGTAGGTATTGTAACTGTCTACGCTATTTTACCAACTACTGACTATGTATCTACGGAGCCCAAGAGCTTGTCACAAGTTCACAATTGCCCAGCCGACGTCCCTCTGGTGTGAGGTAAGCCGAAGTTTTCCTGGGAACGGGGGTTGACCCGTAAACAGCGCCCACTGAAGTGCAACTGCCAAAAGTTCGTTCTCGTGAGAGCGGCTACTTCCAGCACCCGAGGCAGTTATCTCTAACTGTTAGCCGCGCTACTGGGACCAATACACATGTATGTGATGTGCGCTGGAATTAGGATTCCGTTGATCTGTAAACAGGAAAGGGGATGGGGAATGTGCAATGATCAAACAGGAAGTGCTGATCAACGATCAGGGATGTGTGGTAGGTGGTAGAAAGTAGTTCGATCTTCTGTTAGCGACTGACTAAGCCACGAGACTCAACCAGGTACCACAGAAGAACTTAAGGAAGAAACGTTCGCGTTTGTAAGACTAGGCTAGGCCAGGTGTATAAACGAGATCGGAACTAAAGTACAATGATACTACACTACTGCTTATATACTAGTAAGTCTATGTTTGGGACTCCTTGTCCATACAGTTTCCACTAGGGATGCTCCACGCCCTTGACCCAGTGTGTATACTACTAGTCCATGAAACCATTAAATACGAGTGGTAACTGCATGTAAGTAATAATACTGAAACGACCATGTGTGCTACGAGTGTCGGTGGTGTGTATACAATAGGGAGTCCATGAGGTATCGGCATGTATGATGTCATCCATGTGTTGAACGTGTGTCCGACATGAGTACGTCTTCGGTAATGAAAAGGGGTATGATTGATGATGAAACAGATGCTTGAAACGGTCCATTGGTTGATAAGACAAGGCCCCTGATAAGATATGATAAGATGTGAAAATATGAAAATATGGCGATTCATAACAAAAGCCACCTGCGCTTGCTCGAATTGAAGTCCCTATGTCGCAGTTTCCATCACATTTATTCCGACCCATGCCACTGCCTGACACCGAACCCCTTGACATCACACTACCCTCTGCAGCCCTCATGGAGCGACTCTGGCGCAGAATGGAACTTGCGCCTTAAGGAGGGGGTGATGTTATGAATCGCCATATTTTCACATTTTCACATCTTCTCATATCTTATCGGGGGCCTTGTCTTATCAACCAACGGACTGTTTCATCATCTGTTTGTCACCAATCATACTCCTTTTCATTACCGAAGCCGTACTCATGTCGGACACACACCCAACACATGGATGACATCATACATGCCAATACCTCATGGACTCCCTATTGTATACACACCGCCGACACTCGTAGCACACATGGTTGTTTCAGTATTATTACTTACATGCAGTTACCACTCGTATTTAATGGTTTCACGGACTAGTAGCATACAACACTGGGTCAAGGGCGTGGAGCATCCCTAGTGGAAACGCGTATGGATAAGGAGTCCCAAACATAGACTTACTAGTATATAAGCAGTAGTGTAGTATTATTGTACTTTAGTTCCGATCTCGTTTATACACCTGGCCTAGCCTAGTCTTACAAACGCAAACATTTCTTTTCCTTAAGTCTCTCTGTGGTACCTGGTTCAGCCTCGTGGCTATAGTCAGTCGCTCTATGATGAAGAGGGTGTCTTCAAGGGCATGAAGACACTCATCTCTGAGCGCCGTAGGCACGGACATGATCTCCCGGATCCTTCTTCACTCCTTGCTGATGCACTGTCTCAACAACTGATGAACAGGGTAAGAAACACACAAAGAAATTCTCATGCCGCCATCTTTCCACCACCACCTGCTGCCAACGGAAGGTTCTGTACTGCGAGAGTGATTTCCAGTCTCAGAAGTCTTGGTTACAGGAGTATTGCGAGCCCCGGGGCTCCACCGTCATCTTATTCCCAAAATACCACCCCGAGCTGAACTGCATTGAGCAGTGTTGGGGCTATGCCAAGCGCATCTACCGGATGTTCCCACTGTCATCTAGAGAAGACGTCTTGCATCAGAATGTCCTCAAGGCGCTGGACTCTGTTCCAATAGCATCAATCCAAAGGTCTGCTTCTCCATCTGATTTTGCCCTATTCTTAGTCTGACAGTTTGTCCTGTAGATTTGCGACGTGTTCCTCTTGGTTTGTCAATGCTTACTCCAAGAAGCTCAGCGCTGCTGATGCTGCATGGACAAACAAGAAGTTCCGGGGTCACCGTACTCTCCCACCCAATTATGCCAAAGACATGCCAAAGCTACCTAACTACACAGATGTATCTCCTTAATAATTACTTGTATTATATTTTAAACTCATTTCAAGCTTGATCCCCGGTCCCAATTCTATTGCGCCACACTTGCGAGGCGTTGAGCAAAAATTTCACGCTGTTACCGTCACACAAGTCACAATCACGTGATGTGATCACTTGTGGATGTCGCCTATCTTAAGTACAACAATGTAAAGAAAACCTGTAACCGATCTCAGCCCGCAACTCTGCCCTCAGACTACTCTTGTGGTATCTTTGGCACTGGTTTCTCCGAGTGCCACCCCTGTTCTTGCGCGACCTTATACCCTCGTTCCCACACTTTGCTCTGGCTCGACCTTGGTTGTGACCTTGGAGTGGGTGAGCTGCCTCTCGTTGATGCTGGAGATGGAGGGAGAGTCGGACAACATGTAGGGGAGGAAGATGCCGGCTTTCCAGAAGCCTGCAATGATTGTTGGCGCTGGGGTATGTGATCGGAGCGCGACGGCGCGGTAAATGTCAATGCTCTGGATATTTCAGGAAGTACGGGTGGGGAGGATGATGGCGTGGCGAGGCCATGTACCTACGAGGTACCATTATCGGCGGAGAGCGCATTTGTGTCTGCGCTTGTGATGTGGTGGCGATTTGGATGTTGACTGCTATTGACTTGCGGCTGTCCACGTCGAAATAGCTCATCCAGTTTTCGCGATCTGACTTGGCGGAGTGGAACGCCACTGTGCTGTTTGTGGGTAGCTGGCCGGCACTGCCGTAGCGTCTCTGGTGTTCAGCTGGCCCGCTAGCGCGATCTTCTCGCGCAAACTTTTGTTGACATTGAGGGGGGAAACAAAGTCATTGCGTGTATATGACATGGCGAGGGGGATTATGTTGTGCGTGGCAACAGGGCCGTGGCTTATTATATATCTTGGGATGTGTCTCGGTCTAGTCCGTGTTCTTGGCTGATCTGGATGTGGCTTTGATGGTGTACATGCCATATTCAGCAAAATCACTGTTTGTGTCTGGGTTGCCATAGCAGCTTGACAATAATAGTGGTCTTGTCATTCAGTGTTCGCGGCGAGGCAGGTCTAGCTCAACATCCTTCGGATTTTAGTCCGCTGATGAATGCGCCTTTCCTCTCGACATGACTAGGCATCTCAGTGGCCGTCTGGAGTAAAATTCAACGCAACGCATGGCGCCGGCAATAAGCAGATGGTGAGTGTCAATCATTCCCTGTTCCGTTGTCCCATCAATGGCCTTTATGAATCGCTAATACCCTTCCTTCAACAATGACGCATAACTCGAAGGTGACAACTCGACATGGAGATATGACTGTCTTTCCCATTTTGGATTAATCCACAGTCTCTTTAAGCGCCCGGCGTCAACGGTTGACGGTCGTAATTGAGAAGCAGTTTTGAATACCTTTGTAATCACCTATTGGCCATACGCTTCCCTGTCGTCACAGTTGGGTGTTGTCCTTTCCCGACTAGCATTATTTGATACCATCGGGCTTCGCACAACGCGCCCAAAACCGACATCACCACTCGCCCAATCGTCCACCCCATCGGGGCTCTAAATGACTAAGATAATGTCCTCTGTGCGCTTCGCCGAGCCATGTGGCGCACCTTCTTCCAAAGTGGGGTTACCTTGTAAGTACCTCTTTATTTTTGAAAGCTTCTGGCCGTACCCATTGATGAGCCCGTGCCCCAACATCTCCGTCTGCACTAGACAGTAGAAGAGTTACGTGTCTGTCCATTCTTATGAACATCTACGGCAGCGCTTACAGTAGAGAATTGATTCTTTTGGTATAGACATTTCCGTGATGTCTTGCATCGAATGATCAAATCAAGGGTATCTGATACAAGCTTGTTGTGCTTCGGCTTGACTGGCGCAAACGTGGCCGGGACCAATACCAGTGGCATCGACCAAGAAACGAAGGTATGACATGTCCTCTTGGAACGCGTCCAATAACGCGACTCGGATACATGACCGCTTGTCATGCCCCATGGAGAACGCATCGGTGCCAAGTGTACAGTATCATCAATCATTGAACATTCATAGTAGGCCCCGTGCGTCTGTCGCGTTCTTCGACTTGTTTCAGCAGTTAAACTGGACTTTCCACGGCACTGGGCATTGGGCATTCTTGGACATGACATAGGATTGTAGTGACATCAAATAACTTCACTGTTCCGATCCGGCGCCACTGAATTGGTCTTCTCTCGCAGTCTCCAAAATACACTCTACTAGTGCGTATCCGTCATCATTATCTCATCTCACGAGCAACACACAGGATATGGATCCGATCTACATGGATTTTCTGGGGTATATCGGCTACTTCTACTGCAACACAAGACTCCTTTGTCCCCGATCAAGGCGAAGCGCCAAGTAAGTTGACGTCTTGCACTTACCCAGAGATCTGGCATGGAATACAACCTGATAGCATAGAGCCTCCTACGATGGATATGCACAATATTCAATACAGGGGAAGACAATATATATTGTGACCATGAGGATGAGGTGTGAGTATACATATGCTACATTGATATAAAAGGTGCGCTTCGGCAATGAAAAAGTTCCATCATAAGAACGAAAATAGCAATGGAAGACGTGTTGTATATATCGAGAGAACAATAGTGCGTCCCATGTACAGCGAACAATGGGATTGACTCATGGCATTGGACCTGATAGCCCGGCATCAGTTGCGGACATAACGATCATAGATTTGACATACGGGGCAAGAATTCAGTTCTTATGCGCGCTCCTTGGCATCACTTTGAAGATAGGCACCGGATGGTCGCGCAAGCGTCTTCACGCCTAATGGCGAGCGGGTAGGGAGCAGGGAAGGAGGATCGGAGGTATCTGGATTGTCATAGAAGGTATCGTCAGCTCTCATGCTAGAGCTCTGTATAAGCGCGCACCAAGTCTGACAGCCGTTCCAACAGATGGTCCTGTAGACCACAACGCACTCCCCGTAGTGGGATGAACATTGTCTTGTTGGAAGGTGGCGAGAGGCAACTTCAAAGTGTCCAAGGGCTGGGTACTGTCTCTGTTGGCCATAGTGCTCTTGTAGGGTTCCGATGCAGAAATAGGGGAGGATGTCACGTAGAGAAAGAACGAGCTTAGATTTTATAAGCCGATCAAAGCTAGTCACGGTAAACACTTACCTGGGAAACTGCAGGACCCCGGAGAACATCCCTGAGAACAGCCTGAGTTAGGAAATCTTGACTGTTCCGTGTTTCGTCCCGAAGAGCGACATACAGTTTTCTGCAGCACTGGATGGATTGGAAACGTAGTGTACCATATTGGGAAGTAATATCAACCCAAATGTGGATGTTGATCACACCTCGATCAGGCGGAGCCGTGTATGGGAAATTTCTGTTCTATAACAGGCTAAAACGCATTCTGCTCCGGAGACAGTCGTCGGAAGTCGGAAGAAGACCGATGAAAGGCACTCACTCCGGCACCCCATCAGCTATCTTCTAGCTCCGCTTGCGCTGAGCCTCGTTATGTGCGCCACACTCGTCCGAATGACTGATTTCTTTACCATGAGAACCTGCCGAATGTAGTAATTTACCAGTCGGTAATTGGGAATCATCGCCACCATCATGTGCATGAATCACGGCCTCCTGAGCACAGACACGAGGCAGCGGCGATTCGAATCTTCACCATTCTATTTACAGAAGCCTGAAGATGATTGACGCCATACTAACGATCCTTGGACCCGATAAATAGTACATTTGAATATATAATTGCTGCAATTATGCTATCTCTATGACAATTAAGCTCTGAGCTTCTTCATCGGTCGTCTTTCAGTCGTGCCCGATAGTGAAGTCACGCTTGTTTGATCAGCTCCGCTTGAGACGCGCGCACGTTTGCGTCGCTGCGGAGTTTCATCCTCAGGCATGGGAGGTATGGCCGGGTGCGGGAAGCCCAGATCAAAGTAAGCCAAACTATCGCGCCGAGGCGTAACCGCTCCTTCAGATGGTATGGTGAAAGCATCGTTCCGCTCCCGCAAGCAGAATCGCGGGTGTTCATCCGTGTCGCTCTGATAGCCGTCCTTGGCTTGATTGAAGCAGACGTTCTTCGCCTTGTGGAATCGCTTCTGGTACGTCCTGTCGTCGCTTTCCATCGCGTGATCCTCTTCATTCATCGACGAGATATCGTTAAGTCGCTCATGAGCAATGGTGTTGAAATCCGTCGATTGGTAGGTAAGAATGGGCATTGAGGTGGGGCGCCTTAAGTTCCTTTGACGTGTCGCTTGAATGGGATACGACTCTACATGACAAGTACGCTGTTCGAAAAAAATCAGGTAATGCAGTTTAGTGAAAGACAAAACACACCGGAGATGCGTGCATGGGTTGGTCTACATCCATTTCAAACAAATCAGACATGGTGGAGGCGATTGTGAGGGTGAGACGATTCGCTGTAGCGTATCCGCCTTAAATAGAGTGTGGTGGTCTAAGTTCGTCCAAGCGTCAAACTGGTACAAAGGGAAAATACAATGCCTGGCCCTGAGCCCTTTGTCCATGAACGAGTGCCGTCCACAGGAAACGTGGGCCAATTCTATTGTTGAGCTCAATCGCTTAGTCGGGAGCTGCGCATATCACCTGACAAGAAGAGAAGAATTTACCACCACTTATCACCGTGAAAGCCACGGTCGTTTGTCCAGGCAATACTAAGGATATCCTGCAAAGTTATATCTACCTCGAGCATAAGTGGAGTACGGCCTAATAATAGTCTATCAAAAAGCGTACCTCCGCTTGAGGAGTCCGCCAGGGGAGGTCAGACGAAGAAGTCGACAAGAGGACCTTACAATCGTTTCAAGCGTCGAAGAGAGCGAGTCTGATTTGATGAGGAGGGACTCCTTCCATTTCCAGCATTTATTGACTTCCATGACCTTGAGGGTGTCAATAATATCGTGGCTGTATGCTGGCTGTATGTAGGCATGAACGCAGCTGGAGGTGGTCAGCGCTCGAAGCGGGCGATCAGGGTCGCAACTTTGATTGATAACTATCATGTGTCATCACCGTACATCCTGCACTGTCAGACGACGTTTACAGCCTCAGAATGCCCTTTTTCGAGTTACCGTGGACAACATCATTGATTAACTTCACAATGACCCAATTACCCTAGCGCAGTGCTCGCTAGTCGACCGCAGCTTCTACCCCTGCCCCCGAAAGCACCTCTTCGCATCCATCCACATACACGCGGCTTCTGAAATGCAACATGACGCGAAGGAACTGCTCGTTAATACAACAGAGCTGAAAGAGTTCATCTGGCATAAAGGTGACGATGGTAAGTAAGCTGCGCCACCATTTTCAGGGGCCACGACGGATACAATTGAAACTTTCAAAGAGGGCAGCGAAAGTTCCTCGCATTTGTTGGAGATCATGAAAACGCTCAGCGGTTCATCAAATGGGATCACAGGCTTAGATTACTTGCGGCGTCAAGTCGACTTCTAATCCGTGTATGAGTAATGTAAACATTCTGTTGTAGAATTACGAGTTCGATTGATGATCTAAGGTTGCTCATTCTTGTGTCGACGACGCTTGTCCCGAAACTTGAATCATTCCTGGTCTCCATCTCTTTATCCACCATTGCTGTCCTTGCCATGCTCATCCCCGGCCGGACGAGAAGGACTAGAAGCCTGGTCGAGAACCAAAGTAGAGGCACTAGGTTGAGGAATACTTTGTCGATCCATGTTCATGGCAACAGACCAGACAGACCATGATCCATATCTAATGCTGTCAAGTACAACAGCCTGATATCGATACCATATAGCACGTACATTTGAGTCGTCATCAATGCAGTCGTCGTCGAGACGACCACAACGCTTAGCGCGATATCGATCGAGGTACTATGAAACTTGGCAAGTTTCAGACCCCACCATACCAGCAGGTAGATCGCAAACACAATCTTGAACAAACTATCTGGCATTGAAAAGACGTTTCCCGCCGAGAGTTGGGACTCACAATGACTGTACGGCCGCGAACTTGAGGAGGGGCCGGACAAGCTCCTTTGAGTACTTCAGGCGATACAACAGCAAAGCGATGAAAATTGACTGCTCCGTCGTTGCTTGAAAAATCCATATTAGAGCTACGGGCAGCACCGCGGGGTTTGGCGAGATCTGGAAACTGATAGCAACAAACATGATCGCGAACATTGTCTGAAAGCCTAATTAGTTGATGGACAACAATCTTGAAGGCAACGGACGAAGAGATGGTGTGTCAACATAGAAATGCGCATGTAATGTCGGAAAATGATCTCGTAGAGATCTATCAGAAACAAAGTCAGAAAGAATGTCTGCACGTAGTATGGCGCTGCTGACGTACAAAGACCAGTAATAACGGTAGCACACACAAGCAGTTCCGAAGCATGTGTGGTGGTATACTTCTCCGCAAGCGTAGGCGAACATATCATCTGAAGAATAAACACCACCGTAGTGTAAAACGTGTTCAAGACGTCTGGTGTTCATAGACATTGATTTCGAACTACGACTGGCATGGAGTGAGTACGCACAGGTAACAGTGTTCCTTTGATTTCTTGACGACAGCGTCGGAAATACCCGAGAGTAGCGCAGAAACAGCTTTTCAACGGCTTTTCCCGAAACGTAGAGGAGAAGGAAATAGAGAAGCGTGGGTGCCGCGTACTACAGCAGTGGTGAGTCACGTTGGCCTAGCATCATATAAGGACCGAAGGAACGTACGAATCCCACTGTTGTTGTGTAGCTTTGTCGCATATTGAGTTTGAAAAGCTCAAGGCGTGTAGCCTCTGAAAGTTCAGAAATGCCCATTCCAGGGACATTGGCAGCAACCAAGCTCGACTTGAACGGGTAAGACACAGTCGTGTTGATGTAGTCCTTTGGAGCTGGGAGCACGACGGTCAGAAGTATAAACACCTGCGGAGAAGCCAAGTCGACTCACCACATCTCGTACCTCCCGTCAATCCCAGGCTGGGACAATGGATGTCCGGACGCAAATTGACGAGCTCTTTCTCGAAGTATCTTTATACGCCTCAAAATCAATACACCGATAAGCGTCCAACACTGGCAGAACATACCGACACATCTGAATGTTGGAATCGAAATTGACTGGTGAAAGCGCTTCGTAGCACGAAGCATAGCTAACGCTTGTCTTTAGATCAAATCCGACATGATGACTCGGCCGCCACTCACGATTCGTACTGTCTATTGACGCCAGAGCAATGCTCATCAGATACTCGACATATATCGGTCGCTGCCTTCTTTGCAACGACGTCCGTGACATTGCCTTGGTTAATGTCTGTGAGGTTCATCTCCTGCACGATGAGTGGGACCAGCTTCGGTTGTACATAGCTTAGAGCCTCGCTAAAACGTCGCGGATTCATGTCATAGGCGGAGATCCGGAGGTCGTCTGTAAAGGCGATCCACATGTCGACTTGCAGTGGGATCGCCATTTGGAGAGTGGCATAGTATAGGGAGAATACCACACTAGCCGCGACGACAGAGAACTGTATCGAAAGGGATGATATCGTGACGTCGACTGGGTAGCCAACCAAGGAGACGTCGTTCGTCTGACGAAGCAAGCGTGGTAGCTCAAATAAAAACTCTGTCGTTTCGTCAATCCCGATTGAAAGGACTTGATGGAAACTCTCGTACCGCTGTTATCTTCCATACCAGTCAACGCTGGAAGGTGATCAGAATGAGAAGACTATAAACGAGTACATACATACTCATCGCCCCATTTAGGCGACCAATGCAATCCACAGACAGAAAGCTGCTATTAAGACTGGAGTCTACGGACGGTGAAGGGATCAAGCTTCCGATGAATGTGAATAGATCGCTCGTCACGACTAACCAAAGGAACTCACCCATTGAGGAAGCCTTGGAATACGTCGAAAAGTTCTCCTGGCTGATGAGCCTCGCAGACCATTACCATCAACATTGCGAAGACACAGAGAAGCAACATCGAGATTGGAGCTGTGCCAGGAGCGAGCATGGAAATGAACTTGCAGAGTCGATTATATATGCATATGGTGCAACTTTGATTCGTGCCCTTCCCTACGTTGGATCTGAACTAACGCTGATGCGTCCTCGACTAGTTTAATCGAGAACGTTCATTAGCGTGATCGATAGCCTGTTAAACGCATCCTCCAACCGCTAGTCAGAAAGCACAATTATTCACGCGGACGCGAACCACTGTTATGACTCCGCCGCGTCCCACTCCTGCTGATTAATGTGAACCAGTCCATGTTCTCCAATATTGGTGACCATTGAGAGCCGATAGAAGCGCCCCACAGGTGTCGACCTTGGACAAGAAGTTGCGATCAACTAGGAATAATGGCGGTGATCTCCAAGCGGTTAGCAATAGCTCTTCTTCGGGACATCGAACTGGCTACATGTAGTATACTCACCATCCGCAGTGTCCTAAGGAATCGTCACTTAGCAGTCCTTCGTCGGTCATGATGGCCAGAAGCAAAACGCGGGCCGATTGCTGAAACGCTCAAGTCTAGGTCTATCTTGGAGCATGTTGGGGAACATACAGGAAGAATGATGTACATCATACATGTCCGTACCAAATCGACAAGGTGATGTATAATGATACGACGAGTCTAATGTATCCTTTAGTACTCATGCAACATCCTTTAAGTTGGCAGGCACTGATCAGTGATTGATTTGGCAACAGTAGAAATCGTCCTGGCATGCGCCCTGACCTTCAGTAAAGGCAACGTTCCCGTCTCGCTGGAGGCCGCAGTCTCCGAACCATTGTCACGCCTAGGATACTCCTCACCACGTCCTCCTCCGGGTCAGGTTCCAAGGACTTGTGATATGAAAACGTCTCCAAAGCCCAAGCCCAGAAATCTTCCTGTCCACATCGCATATAATGACCCTTTCTGCTACCATCTTCGATTGCCCTCGTTTGAGCATTGTTTGCCCACTCAAACCGGACATCCACGCTTTCCAACATGGTGAGTTCTTTCGTAAACTCCCGCCAGACTTCGGCTGCAGTCGGGATGGTCCTCGGGAGCCCTACTCTGGGATCATGTACGAAAACGGGACAATTCTCGAGTTTGACATCCCTCGAGGATGATAGTTCACCTATTCAAACCTCTGAGCCGATAGGTGGTGATAGACCATGACAGATGCCACTATGAAAGTTGTTCCGCGGAAATTCTTGAAGAAGGCAGCGAAGCTTCCTCGCGTTTGTTAGAGATCGCGCGCGCCATGAAAACGCTCCACAGGCCTAGATTACTTGGGGATTAAGTCGACTTCTAAACCGTGTAAAAGTGATAGAAACGTTGTATTGTAGAACTACAAATTCGATTGATCCAAGGAGAAAGAACAGATGCATTCGTGTCGACGAAGCTAAGGCTTGTCTTTAGATCAAATTCGACATGAGGGCACGGCTGCGACTTACGATTCGTACTGTCTATTGACGCCAGAGCAGTGCTCATCTGATATTCGACACATATCAGTTGCTGCCTTCTTTGCAACGACGTCCGTGACATTGCCTTGGTTGATGTCTGTAAGGTGCATCTCCTGCACGATGAGTGGCACCAGCTTCGGTTGAACATAGCTTAGAGCCTCGCTAAAACGTCGCGGATTCATGTCATAGGCGGAGATCCGGAGGTCGTCTGTAAAGGCGATCCACATGTCGACTTGCAGTGGGATCGCCATTTGAAGAGTGGCATAGTATAGGGAGAATACCACACTAGCCGCGATGACAGAGAGCTGAATCGAAAGGGATGCTATTGTGGCGTCGACTGGGTAACCAACCAAGGAGACGTCGTTCGTCTGACGAAGCAAGCGTGGTAGCTCAAATAGAAACTCTGTCGTTGCGTCAATCCCGATTGAAAGGACTTGATGGACACTCTCGTACCGCTGTTATCTTCCACACCAATCAGCGCTGGAAGGTGATCAGAATGAGAAAATTATAAACGAGTACATACATACTCATCGGCCCATATAGGCGACCAATGCAATCCACAGACAGAAAGCTGCTATTCAGACTGGAGTTCACGGACGGTGAAGGGATCAGGTCGCTCGTCACGACTAACCAAAGGAACTCACCCATTCAGGAACGTCGAAAAGTTCTCCTGGCTGATGAGCTTCGCAGACCGTTATCATCAGCAATGCGAAGACACAGAGAAGCAGCATCGATATTGGAGCTGTACCAGTAGTGGGGAAGGAAATGAGTCAGAGTTGACTATATAGATATGCATCTCTGCTTCGTGCCATTCCCTACGTTCGACATGAACTAATGCTGATGTGTCCTCAACTAGGTGAGTCGAGAACGCTCAATAGCTTGATCGATAGCCTGTTAAACGCACTCTCCAAACGCTAGTCAGAAACCGGCAAAGGATTCACGCGGACGCGACTGCATCTGCACGAACCACTGATATGAATCCGCCGCGTCCCACTCTGCTGCTTAAAATTAACCAGTCCATGTTCTCCAGTATTGGACATGCGAGGAACTCCACCGCTGCGAGCACAGACATCTAGAAAGGCGAAGCGGCAGAATAGGATCAAGTAGGCGGATGTGACGGAAGGGTGTCTGACCATCAGCATCTCAGTATTGAAAGAATAGGGTTGGTGACTATTGAGAGCCGGTAGAAGCGCACCAGAGGGTTGCGATCGACTAGGAGAAATGGCGGTTCGGCTATAGCAATAGCTCTGTCTCGGGACATCGAGCTGCCTATAGATAGTACATCCACCATTCCCAGTGTCATAAGGAGTCGTGCGACGTGACTTGACACTCCTTCGTCGGTCATGGTGGCCAAAAGGCAACGTTCCGTCTCGCTGGAGGCCACAGTCTGCGAGCCATTGTCACGCCTACGATACTCTTCGCAACGTCATCGTTCATGGACACTGGCAATGAATTCCTCCAGTGCCTTGTCGTCCTCCTCCGGGTCAGGTTCCAAGGACTTACGATCCAAAGCCCAGAAACCTGACTGTCCAGATCGTATATGATATCCCTGTCTGCTACCATCTTCGATTGCCCTCGTCTGAGCATTATTTGCCCAATCAAACCGAACATCCACGCTTTCCAGCATATTGAGTTCTTTAATAAACTCCCTCTAGACTTCGGCTGCAGACTGGATAGCCGTCGGAAAGCCTACTTTGGGATCACGTACGGAAACGGGACAATTCTTGAGTCTGAGGGACTTGAGTGAGTGCTTGTATGCTATCACAAAGGACTGTGGGGTTGGTCCGCCCTCGGGATTCCTACCAAATAGACATCCTTTAAGCGTTAAGGACTCCAAACAAGGCAAGACCGCGCCAAATGGGGGTCCAGACATTATGGGCCTGAGGAACCACTTCGTGCAGATAGAGAGGGATTTCAAGGCCTGAAGCGACGAAAAAAAGTCACCTATTGCGTGACGTGCCCAGAAATCGTCATTCCTCAAGTCCAGATCATAAAAGAGATCTTCAATATCATATTTCACTTTATGTGGGGTCGCGGGGTGAAGAAATTCAAGCGAAGAAAGGGCTCTGCGGAATTTCGGACCATCGAATATAGGATCGGGCACTGGGTTGAACCCGACGATGGAGAGGGAATTCAGCGTTCCGGCGGGAAAGTGATTGATGCCTTCCAAGAAGAAAGGTTGACAGAGAGATGATAACGCTCGATCATCTCTCAGAAGGATGGTGACAGATAATGGGAGGGATATGTTGGCGAGTAGTGCCAAACTGCACGGAATGCTTCCACCACGCCTACATCACCAGTGAGTTCGAGGTAGGCAGTGGTCGGCTCGACTTACACCGATCGTGTTGACTGTCCATGTCATCCACCACCTCGAACTCGATGTGTTTGATGAAGCTACTACAAGCGACTTGAGTTGAGCATCTCTTTCAGCGTGTCTGCGCTGTTGACGCTCCCTTTAACATGCAATAACCGAAACGCTAAAGGTGTAAAATAAGCATCGAATGCTTTGCTAGCCAATCGCAGAGCAAGCAAATATTTGGGTCATCGAGGTGTTCGGTAATGAGGCCAAATAGCTCGACAGGTAGAGGTATGCCGCCCTCTTTAATCATGGTGGTTCCAGATAGTTGGGCGTTGAGTAGCATTTTCGGATGATGATGGCAAACAGATTAGTCAGCACTCCCTCCACGGAGCGAACACGTCGTTGCCCTTGAATTCAGACACTTTACCCGCTTGCACGCCGTTGCTCCCGACGACCATGAATCTCTTCAGGCTAATCGGTACGATGACGTCGGAAACATAGACGACGCTAACGGGGGGTTTGCAGGCGATATGTCTCATCTAGCATCCATTCTCATTCTTCTGCACAAAATAAAAACATCACGCTCATGTCGAGGTGCGCCCGCCCGCCCATTCCGCCCGCCGCGTCTGCTGACGGCGTCGTAGGAATATCATTCAAAACGCAGGCCCTCTATGTCGGGGTATTCGTGACGCGCTACCTTGACCTCTTCACCCACTGGGTGTCGTTGTACAACTTTTTGATGAAGTTGTTCTTTATTAGCAGCAGCTGCTTCACTCTCTATCTCATGCGCTATCGTTACCGGCGAGTAGCCCATTCCCGACGTCGTCCGCGGCGTAGAACTAACCGCCCGGCAGACCCACACACGACCCATCCATAGACACATTCCGCATCGAGTATATCCTTGGACCAAGCTTCCTACTCTCGCTCATCTTCAACTACAAATTCACCGTTTTCGAAGTCCTGTGGTCTTTCTCCATCTTTATCGAGAGCGTTGCCATTCTGCCACAGCTCCTCATGCTCCAACGGACGGGAGAAGCAGAGACTATCACTACCCACTATCTCGCTGCACTCGGTGTATATCGCGCGCTTTATATTCCCAACTGGATTTACCGGTTCGTCGACGCGTCTCCCCTCCCAAACCCCTGCTCATCATTACCATAGCTACTATAGCGAAGGCGTCATCGATCCCATAGCTGTAACTGCAGGCATTATTCAGACCGGGCTTACCTCGACTTCTTCTACGTGTATTTCACCAAGTAAGTCCTATTGCTTGGTCTATATATGTGTACTCACCTCTCTATAGGGTACTGCAAGGCGAGAAGTTCGAACTGCCCGCATGAGGTGGATTCTGTTAGAGGAGCCATGTCCCAGCTCGGTAGCCGGACGCCTGCCGAATGCCTTTACTATCGCTCGAGACCTTAATAACGAACCTGTAATTTGCGCCATGTATGTCATGAATGCATACGATACGTGCTGGACCCTCCCGCTGTACTCTTTGAATGACTTCGCATGACATTCGCGCACCATCATGAGCTCAACGCGAGGTTTGATCGATATTTATAGCAGTCTCGTAGAACTCAAGCAAGGCTAAAGGTTACATCTTTCCCATTGACGCATTGGTCGAGAGCCTTTTCCAAAAGCTCAAATTGGTCATCTGTCCACCATAACTAACTCGCTGAATCTGCACAACCGCCTCCCTTGACAGCTAGGTAGATCTCTAAAACCTCTATCAGATTGTTTTACTCGTCGCTCAAGAATTATTTCAATGATTTAGATTCCCCCTATGAATTTGAGGTATGTTATAAAGGTTGCTTGTTATTCTCATGCTCACCGTCACGTAGAAGTCTATCCCAGTTATCATAAAATTCGGTGTCATTGAATTGGCGCGCCTCCGATGCAAGAGCTGTTGCTCACCGGTTATTCCAAGTTAATCGAAATGGAGCATGAAAGTAACGACCTCCAAGACTCAACAAGGTTCGCAAAACGTGGTTCACAATATCCGATATCAATTCCATCAGTGCACATGCGCGTTGTTTGAGGACGAACGTGACCACCTGGCGCCTCTGTCCGTCGTTGTGCCTGCCAATCAGGTCCGCTCTTTTCTATATCGACATTCCTATTCACTCTCCCGTGTATAAAGGCAGCGCGGACGGCCGCTCAAATGAGCCATGCTGCCCACATTGCTGATATTGACGCTGGCCACCACGGTCTCGGCCAAGTTCAACCCGCTCCATCACTCTGGACCTGCGTCGCCGTACTTTGACGCGCCATCGCAGTTTGGCATCGATGTGGAAACACCGGAGAATTGTGTCGTTGATCAGGCCGCGTATATCCTGCGGCATGGCTCGTGAGTTTCTATTTGGTTAGGTTATATCATGCAGCTTAACATGCTATGTAAATAGTCGATTCCCGGAGCCCGGGTCCCTTTCTGGATGGCAAACTCTGTACACGAAGATTCAGAACGCGAGTTTCACGGCGTGGGGCCCACTGAGCTTTATCGGATCATGGGTGGTTCCCGTAGACGACGTTGACCATCAGGTGAGTATGCTGGCGAAGTAGCTGCGTTCTAATCCCGAATTTCGCGTCTGCTTCTGGTAGTCTCCGTCTAGTGGTGCATATCTTTCTGGCACTGGCGCTAGAGAAGCCTTCGATTTAGGTGTCGACCTTCGCAAACGATACGGGTTCACGCGTGGCGGGGACAACTTTACTGCTTGGTAAGTGTGTACTGCCATTTCAGCTTCTCTAACCTCAAATAGGTCTGCAGTCCAACAACGCTGCGTCGATACTACTACGTTCTTCGTTCGCGGCTACCTCTCCCATGGCAACTACGTCAATGATACGAAAGTTAATCGCGGAACGATCATCACGCTGCCCGATTCTGTTAATACGACTTTTGCGGACTCGCTCACGCCATCTGCGTCGTGCCCGGCTTATGACGACGCGAACAATGGGTCCGCCATTTCGAATGCGTACAGGTCGCTTTATCAGGAAAGAGTTGCAGACAGATTGAACCTATATCTCGATGGGCTGGTGCTGGACCCGACAGATATCGGAGTCATGCAGGATCTATGTGGGTTCAGCAATGAGATAAATGGGGACAAGAGGTGGTGTAATTTGTTCACGGGTGAGCTTGTTGCTTTTCATTCGCGGACTGAGCTGAGCGTCAGCGTACCTAGAAGAGGAGTGGCTCGATTATGAGTATGCTCATGACTTGAACTATTATTATGGGTTAGTCGGCATTGGTTCTATGTATCATGCAGGTGTGGGTTCACCTCAACATATAGCTCCGGTCCAGGAAACGCGCTCTCAGCTACAGTGGGATACCCTTGGGTCAAAGCTATCTCTGACATCTTCACTGCTGGACCTGGAAATGCGATCTCGAATGGCAGTCTCGTTACCCCGCCACTAATCATGGGATTCACAGTACGTTCTTCTGCTGACCTCTATCCTCGCCGTCTCAAGTGGCAATTAGCATGACAATAACATCCCACCAATTCTCTCCGCCCTGGGTCTCTGGAACACCTCTACCACGGGCGTGTATCCGCTCTCTAAAACCCACCGTCGCGCCGACCGCACGTTCCGCTCATCCTACGTCGTCGCGTTCCGCGGGTACGTCGCACTTGAGCGGCTGACTTGCTCTGCGGTCGACGTTTCTCGGCCTGTGTATCATGCAGCCAATGTCATCATGGCTGCCAGTGGGGAGCAGTCGACGTACGTTCGGGTGCGCGTGAATAATGCGCCTGTGCCCATTCCTGCGTGTCAAGGCGGGCCGGGGGCGACGTGTCCTCTAGGCGACTTTGCGAGGTATTTGGGGTGGATATGAAGGGTGTGGCGGGGAACTTTGGGGAGAGGTGTGGGGTTGAGACGGGCGGCGTGAATGATGTAAGGTTTTTGACGCAGAATGGGGCGTATGGGCGTGTGGGCGTGGGTGTGAATTGAGTGTGTCGGATATGTTCAAGTCTGCTACGTTCGAGTTTTCGTGTAACCTGGAGAATGAACATCAGCTAATTGCTTTCAATAGTCTTGCTTAGTTGGATTGTTCCCGACGTTTAAGTTGTTTTGGCCTTCGATTGATGGTACTTTTCAAACTGTATTCATACGCAGTTGATAGCAATAGTTGTGATATCCTCTCACGTGACAGTCTGAAAATCAAAGTGGAAACTCTTAATCTCCATTATCCAAGTTTCTAGATTCTCACTTCTGTGTTGACCATTTATTGACTGAAATAGTTTGCAGAATCTGCTCACCAGTTCTTTCGTTGACACTGAAGCAAATGTGACGGTGAGTTCCATGTAAAGGAAAAGATACAGAAACGTCATACCTCGAGAACCAGCTTGTACTACTAATTTTTGAGCTTAGCATAAACGGAAGATAGAACTTAGAGCTTACCCCGCTACACCATTTCAACGGCACGTCTTCCGATTTCGGTCTAGCACACTCCCAGCATGTCGTCGTCATATCTTTTTTCGCCTTTTTGATGTCTTCTGTCTTGGACGCGAGCTGTTCAAATATTTCATCGCGGCCTTCCGGGATGATGTGGAACCGAGGAATGGATCTTGAGAATATTGGTGCCCTCGGCAGGAATTTCGCGCATTGCTTGGATGGACGAGGAACACGATTTTGAGCGTCGATGGTCAACAAATATCCGCCGATCGCTTGACCATAGATAAGATCTCGGAAGCACCGGTAAGGACCGACACCTTCATGTCGAACCACCACTGGAATGGCGTTTCGCAGTCAGTGCTCACACATCTCTTCGCTCTTCGAGACCAAATTTGGCCTTTTCGACAGATAATCAATACGCAACACGCGCTGCTGACGATACGGACTAGGTAATCAGACTGTCAATTGTCTGTTGTTCACGACCTCAGATATCTTCGGTTATGTTCTATCACTGCTGAACCTGCTGTCAAAATACGAGGAACGCTTCGTTCCATTGCCGCTGTGACTCCGTTAAGGCGGCCGACTCTTGAAGCAATTCTCTGGGAACAGGAACTGCGGCACTTCGGTGCCACACTTGCGAGGTTGGTTCGATAACTTTTTCACGTGTTGCTCACATCTATAAACGACATAGGTAGCTGTTCAATGGCGATATTGTTCAATGTTGTACTTCCCTCAGAGTGGTGATGGATACATCTAGTTCTCCCTGCAGTCCAGAACGAATCTGATGGCTCGTGTTATTTGGCTTAACCACCTCCCTTCGAACTCTGAGTAGGGGATGCTAGTACGTTTATCGCCTTTGTTCTTGATGTCTGAGATAAAAATAACGTGTCAGAAATGATCACCTCATATGGGCCTTTGAAGCCACGATTTCAAGCTTGCGCAGAGTGCTGAATCAGAACGTCTTTTCTTCTGAGATGAATTGCCGGAGCTCTGAGCGCGTATCCAGCACGACATCAAAGCCTGACTTGCACTGATCTCCGTTAGACCGCAGTCACGATCGGAGAAGATAGGAATCGACATCACCGACTAAAGCAACTGTAGCAGTCCTCGGCATCCTCAGTGATGGGGGAGAAAAGCTGTTGGATGGCGGATACCCGCCGGCTACCCCGGCAACGGATCCAACCGGGTCAAGACTGTGATTTCCCCGCAACCCCGCAATCTGCGTCACTCTTCGACCATCTTCATTGATGTATTCATGTGTCTCCGGCTTTGGCTCCTGGGCGTATTCCCTCGTCCGCCGTTGCCTAGACTGTGCCGCCCAATTCGAAGCTGGCGTTTCCCCACACGGAGTAACAAAAACGCGAGCCCGCCGACTGCATGCCGACGCCTTTAGATTTCCCCCGCACATTGTACTGCTGATCTCCAGAGTCCACTTGCGGAGACCCGTATAACGGAAA